>CAXIWF010001617.1:0-26884 GCA_964036045.1 Eutreptiella sp. 'Long Island Sound 2002' | reverse complement strand
GCTGTGACCTGCTGCTGCTGCTGCTGTAAAGCATCTAGATCCCGAATGGGAGGAGGAGCCGCAATTGCCTCTTCGTCTTCGATCTCGTCATACTTTATAGAAATCCATCCAATCCATCCAATCCACCCAATCCATCCAATCCATCCAATCCATCCAATCCATCCAATCCATCCAATCCATCCAATCCACCCAATCCATCCAATCCATCCAATCCATCCAATCCATCCAATCCACCCAATCCATCCAATCCATCCAATCCATCCAATCCATCCAATCCATCCAATCCATCCAATCCACCCAATCCATCCAATCCATCCAATCCATCCAATCCATCCAATCCATCCAATCCACCCAATCCACCCAATCCACCCAATCCACCCAATCCATCCATCAATAGTTGTTACATGCATTTAAGCCCCAATGGTAACGATGACAGCAAAAATAAGGAATGAGCATGGTGTCAGTGTACATATGTCTTGAGTCACAAATTATTCACGATCTGAAACGTGGAAATGCGGGTAATATCGAAGGTAAAAGGAAGCAAAATAAAATCGCGATAAGCAACACAATTATCTTACCTCGTATTCATCTACTAGTTCATTTATACTTGCTCCCAATGCAAGATTGAGCTTGGACTTCTTGTTGGCACCACTTGCAGCACTCCCTGAGCTGTATCCCCCTGCTGAACCACCTATTGGAGTGCTGATGATGGCAGCGGGGGCAGTAGGAACTAGATGACTGGTAACAATAGCCCCAGCAGAATCCCTGTCTGCGACTCCAACGCTACTTCCCACAGAAGCAGCAGCAGGGGCGGCTGGTATTGATGAAGATGTATACTTGTTAGCATTGCTGCTACCGACACCACCACCACCACCACCACCGCCCTGCTTAGATTTAGAGCGGGTCAGCACGGTGCTGGAGGCGGTGGGTAAAGGTCCACTGTGCAACGCCGGTGATAGTGCAGCACTCCCACTGCTTTCTGGGCCGGAGATTCCACTGCCGGTGCTGTCGGCAAGAAAGTTGCCACTGAGCTCCAAGCTGCTTTCCAGGGAAATGGGGGCCCTGTTTCGATAGGGAGGAGACGGGGAGCGGTGGGACTGTATGTTACGAGTATGCGCATGCACGCGTAGAGAGTGAAAAGTAGGAGAGTAAAAGCGGAAGGTATGGTGGGAGGAAGGAATGGAAGAATGGGAGGAAGTAAGCAAAACTAATTATTATAGTGCAAAAAATGTTAAACTATCTACCCAGAAGGTTTCACTCAATGCAGACCTATGTATAAAAAACAGGGGAGAGACTGAACAGCACAAGCGATCAATCTTCCAATGGATAACAGCAAAATAAAACAACAGTATAGTGGCTAATTGCAGAGCAAAACTTACGCTTTTATCGCTGGGAATCATAGCCAGTTGCAGCAGCTTCGAAACCTGTCATATCACAACATTGTTTAGTTAACAGTTAGAATTATTGATATCAACGTAAGTTATAATTTGTATCAAGGTCAGCATAGTATAAATTATTAATCCCAAAACTACTACTGTAAAGGCATTGGCTGTAGTGAACTGCTGCTAATAATCTCTGTTTGTTGTAAGTTTGGCACACTGTACCTTTCTATGAAGGCGTTCACGATCGTCTTCAGGCGCGCACGTAACCAGCGCGTTTGTGAAGCACCTGTAGCAGCCCCATTCAAGCAGCCCCATTCAAGCAGTCCCGTTCAAGCAGGGTAGTAACAATAGAGTAGCATAATCAAGCGTCCATTAATATATAAAAGCGCGATCGGAAGAGCAAAGATTAGCAAGTAAGGAAGTAGGCAGTCATTGGGTGGTTGGTAGAAGTAATGGTGGTGGTGGAGAGTGGGGAGTAGGAGAAGGAGGAGGGTGGGTGGATGGGTGAGTTAAGGGGGGAGGAGGGGGGGTGAGTTGGGGAGTAGGAGGAGGGTGGGGGTTATTACGTACATGGAGAGGAACGATAGGTTAGTTGAGTTGGCCGCAACTTGCGCTTGTAAATGGGCAGCGAGGGCGTCCCACAGCTGCTGCACTCCAGGCGGCCCTACCCGCTTGTACTCTTTTCGCAGCTTGTCTAAAGTCACCACACCGCTAAACGCCTCGCTGTGCACGCAGCGCAAAGCATGAGGTACGGTAGCAGTAAGGGAGAAATAAAGAATAAGGTGAAGGTGGCAGAAAGGGAGAAGTGAAGAATTAGGTGAAGGTGGCAGTAAGGGAGAAGTAAAGAATAAGGTGAAGGTGGCAGAAAGGGAGAGTTGGGGAAAAAGAGAAAGAGAGAGATAGTAAAGAGAAAATACGATGTTTAAAAGTAGAGAACTAAAACAATATTGTATCATATAGTAGATCTGCCTCGCTCTCATTTATCAGCAGCTATTGGTTTGTTCCTCCCAGACTGACTGTTTAGAAATCATAACATTATAGCAGTTGAGGGGTTGACTACCTCCCTCACCCATACCGTGACACCGACACGGTGCCAGATCATACCTGGGGATGAGATCTGCAGCCCGGGTCTGCACTACAGCGAGCACCGTCTCTCCTAGGACACGATCGGGCACAGACTCTGCACTCTTCGCATCAGGCCCACCACTGTCACCACTGCCAGCACCTCCTCCAGCACCAACAGATCTCGCTATCTCTTCAAGCTCCCCCGCTTGAAACGCCTCTACGACATCCACAATAGATTTCATAACAGGAGACGTCCGCCCGTTAGCACCAGAACCGAATAACGCATTGTATCCACCTCCTCTAACAGCTCCACTCCCAGCCCCACTGCTGGAGAAAATGCTGAAGTTGGTGGTGTATACTTCACGCACAAAAGCACCAGAGGATCTGTTTGACACTGCCTGCTGTAAGTGAGCCTCGATCAGACTAAACACATGCTGGAGCAAGCTGGCGCTGTCCTTCAAAGAGAGCTGCTCCACAGCCGTCTTGTTCGGGTTCAAGGGAGGACTGGGAGGTTGCTGTGCCTCCTGCTGCTCTTCTAACTCAGCATCTTTATCCTCTTCCTGCTCTTGTTGAATTTTCAGGGCAGCACCGCCCCGATCTTCATTATTATCGTTACCTTCATTGTCTTTCTCGTCCATTTTTTTCTCCTCTTCATCTAGAGCTGCTGCTGCTCCCTTCTCTGAGTGATGCTTTGATGGAGCAATGTCCACTGCACCAACCGCCGGGGTTGTCCTGCTAGCACCAAGCTCTGCGCAGTCAACACGTGGACTCAAAGTCTCCCTGATATCCCCTAATTGAAGCCTTGTGCCTTCATTGCTTTCCTGCACAGATGCATGGGGGTTTTGCTCTGGTCGCGATCGCTCTCTTTTCCCCACTTCTTCAGAGGGCACCGGCGACAGAGGGGCAGTATGAGATCTACTAGTAGACTTGCCCCTGCTGTTATCGTTAGCGCTATCGAGCCCTGTGCCAATGGATACGGAGTGCGATCCATACAGACCCTGCGGCTGGTTCTGTGCAGAACTCAGGCCTAAATCTTTGGAAATCTTCACAACTCGAGGGGAGTAAAGTCCAGGCTGCTGATCGGGCAAGCGGGTACCCGCACCGGCGGAAGGTACATCCAGGTGGGACCCAATCGGATGAGATGCCTTCGACACAGCAGCACGAGCAGAGCGCGGCGATGTTGTCCCTGTCCGCTCATTTGACAGGGCGGCAGCAGCAGCGGCAGCAACATACCCGCCAGCACTATCCCCAGAATTTGCCAAGAAGCTTCCAGGCATAGAACTGTCTTTCCGTAGTGGCAGTACCACGCTGGGCTCGAGCGCGGCAGAAGAGGCGCTATTGGCACGACTACGCGAATACGCAGCGGATTGGTGTCCTCTATAATGCTCAGAGCCATGCGTGCCATCGACAGCATCTGTAACTGCTTCTGTAGAGCTGATACCTTCTTGTCCGCAACCCCTCCCTCCACCGCCACTGCTGCCTACTCTAGCGAAGGATGGTGCGTGCATGGCTTGAGCTGGTGCACTACTTACCCGCAAGCCTGAGGAACTATCGGCACCGGATTGGCTCAGTAACAATTTTGCCTCGGCATTTCCACCATAGTAATCATCATACTTACCGCCACCGCCGCCCCCACCACCACCCGCGGTCGACAACGAGGTATCGGTGAGCACCGCGGGAATTGAAAACTCATCTCCTGTCGTCATTATAAGCGGAACTTCCTCGGAGGGTACCTCTCCTGCGTGGGTTGCGCTGACGCTGCCGTGTAGGGCGTTGGTATTACTGGCGATATGATGAGAGCGATACAGGTGCTGTTGCTGATGGACAGAGGACTGCTCAGTGTGCAGAGGTTGATGTTGGTGATGAGATTGATATTGGTCTGGCTGTCGTTGATATTGATAAGATGCTGGGGGTTGTTGTTGCTGTTGTTGTTGCTGTTGTTGCTGCTCCCGATATTGTCTATCTTGTTCAATACTCTGCTCTCTGATCTGCTTGTGTTGAAGATAAAGTTGCTGCTGTTGGCGTTGCTGCTGTGAGGTTTCACGTAGTGCATTTCCATCCTGTCTCAACTTTGTAATATTAGAGCGCACAATATTCCTCATCTCATCCGTTGTCTCCGCGATCTGATCAACCATGACAGCATCGACAATTTGGGCCTCCTCCTGCAACAGTATTGCGTTGGCATTTGCTTCCATTACATACCGCTGCTCTTCAGCCAAAGATATTAAGAGATCCTGCCTAGATCGCTCAAGTTCAAACTTTGCCCTATTCTCACGGATCAGTTCCTCGCGGAGTTGTTCCTTGCGTTTCTCTGAAAGAATTTTCTCCATGCGAATTTTCCGCAGTTTTTCTTCTAACTCTATTGCTTGAATACGATGCCAACTTGGCATTGCAGATTCTTGCCGCTTAAAAAACACTTCTTTTGCTTCTTTTAACTTTTCCTCGGCAGAAGCTTTGCGCTTTATGGTATATATACTCTTTCCATTTATTGTTCTGCTGCCAGCTACTGAAACATCCTCGAGGAGCTTCTTGTTACGAAGTCGAGCCTGCTCATTTTGTGCAGCAACGGCATCACAAAGTCTACTCATGCTAGAGCTTCTTATTAGAGAATACTCCGCATACGTTGTTAGGCGGTTTTCATATTGACTTTCCAATATTCTGCGGCGATGATTGAGCTCATGAAGGCGAATATCCAGATCATAGGAGTATCGCAGATTCATCGTATTCACCACAGCAGGAATGCAACGAGCCCTGTTTACTCTCAACTAGCTGATTATAATAAAGTTCTAAATAAACCACCGGAACATTCTACGAATGAAAGTTGCCATGAGGTTTAGCTTTCTACTCTACTCGTAAAATTTATGAGTAGAGTAGATGAAACATTTAATTACTGCTGTAAATCCCAAGTTTATCATCTCCAGCTCGCGACCGGCAGGAAAAGTAACGGATCGAAGGAACACAACTAGAATGTTAGCGTTTACCTGGATAAGCACTAATATAATATGTTTATTAATAATGTTCAAATGGAGCAGAATAATAATTAGAGCTTTATAAATATAAAATATTGAATTTAACGCCCATAAACTAGATTATTGAAGTTTTTTTGTTGGAAGATGTTGTCTGCCGGCTGGCCGTTGATGTCCAGTCTTTTCTTTCCCAATTACTTATTGTAAAGTACCAATTAAAAGTTAGCATTAACCTATAACAATACTTAAATTGTGGACAAACCTGCGGCGAAATTTTCCTTTTTGAGCTAATTAGGTTAACTTTGATGAATAATTAGTTCGAAAAGAAAATCAGTGGGCAATGGTTCTCGTCCTGCGCTTCCCTTGCCTCCTTCGTCGTGCATTGTAAATTTTAATGCTTAAATTTACCCAAGTAAATTACAGGAAATGCTAGAACAATTTTCTCTTCCACCAATTGTTGTAAGTATTTTTAATTCTAACTGTGGAAATTGCTGTTCACCTTCGGAGTTAGTCACAGTCATAGACTCGCATCTACCTTCATTTCTTTGGGATCGTTCGCTGTAATTCGAAGACAATGCCCTCTTTGTAACGAAATTTGCCGTAGTTTACCAGTACCACAACAATTTGAACGGGTTTGGGCAGCAATCATGGCCAACTTATCCTCATCAATGCCAGTAGAGGTACAGGATAGTATATAACAATGCGATATTTTTGATATTTTTATTATCCTTCCTATTCCAAAATCGTTATCAATTTCCCCTATCGCCGATTCCTTGCATACCCTTTAGCAGCTAACCGGTTCAGAAATCGACGGCGATCAGAACAATAATAAATCAGGTGAGACTTAATACATGCCACTGAGCCAGCTTCTCTCACCAACTCCAATATGTACACTGACCTTTTTCTTTATCGGTAATGTCCTTTCAACACTAGCTGGTCGCTGGACACAAGATGAGCATAAGCTTTTCCTAGAAGGCCTCGAAAAATACCAGAAACAGTGGAAGCTTATAGCAGATTTAGTGAAAACTCGCACGGTGGTTCAAATCCGAACTCATGCCCAGAAGTATTTCCAGAAGTTGAACAAGAAAAATGGAGGGAAAGATGGAAGCAACTTGCTGTCAGTATCACTGGATGTAAGGAAGGAGCTTACTTCAACAACTTCTTTGACTTCTATATCCATACTAATATATTTCCAATTATAGCGATACCGTCGCGTGCCGTCCACTCTTTTTCTTTTAGCCGTGGAAGTTATTAATTCCGCCAGTGCCCAAACACCCACTAAACTGTCAAACTAACTACCCTCGTTTCCAATCTGACACCCTTCTGTCTGCTGTGTACCCATTAGGATGCGGATTTTGGCTCTGGTGCACGATCTATTCCATCATTCCCATCGGTAGGTTCCCGCGCCAATTCGATTACGAGCGCTGATGGCGCTGTAACTAGCACGGAGGGAGATTCCGACGCTGAGCGCCAGCAGCTCCAGCAGCAGCTGCTAGGAGGAGGAGGGCGGCGCCTCACTGCCACCACGAGCTCTCCTCATTTGACGGGAAGAGGTGCAGGAACATCCTATATTCCAGTAGGTACTTCTTCTTTAGCTGGCTTAACAGCAGCCTCTAGCAGCAGTATGTTCAATATTCATATGCCTACAGCCTCCTCTGCCAACAGCAGCGGCGGCGGGGTTGCACTTCCTACTAGACTGTCGTTAAGCATACCTAACCCACATCAACACTCCAGTTCTAGTGAAGTACACAGCGCTGGAGCCTCCCCTGTGCCCCAACTAGCTCATAATCAAGCATACAAAGGCAAAGCTCAAGGGTCGAGTGGCTCCTTTGATAACACTAACGTGACAGGTAGTGGTGGAGGAGCGCCGCGCAAACGTTCTCGAGAGCCCAAGTCCTCCGGTGCTGCTGCAGGTGTAAATGGGGGCACTGATCCCGCCCTCGGTCTCGGTCTCGTAGCTGACTACGGAGCTACTACAGCTGCACAGAGAGCGCTCGCTGGGTCGCGCAGTCCGCATAAGAAATGTAACACCAACCCCAACTCTCCGTTGACGAGCCCCAGCAAGCCTACCGGGGGCAGAAAGGCCACCGCTGTCAAATCCAAAGGAGGGAGCGCTCAAAATCAGCAGCAGCAGCAACCGCAACCGCAATTCATGCAGACCATGGTCGGTCCTGCTGCTGGTTTCGGTGTCAATAGCTCGACAGGCGGCCGCGGCATCGCCATAAGTGCTGGTGCAGGGAACCTGGGACATTTAAGCCCCCGTCTGGACGACCCACTCTGTCTGATCGACGGCCATGGGCAAGGCCACACCGACGACTTGCTCTTCCCATCGATCGATGAGGAAGGCTGCTACGGCGGCGGAATCGGCCTGGGCTTGGGGCTTGGCCTTGATGATACTCCGGACCTGATGATGCCGGGTGGGGGTCTGCTCATAGGTGACGATGATGCTGCAGCCGCGGCGGCAACGCTTAATACCGAAGATGCAGACGAGCTGGATCAGCTGCTACAGAAAATTGACTGGTGGCAGCACCACGGCCATCAGCACCCGCAGCATTTCCAGCAGCAACAACAACAGCAGCAGCAGCAGTTCCAGCAACATGTTGGCGTGGGAACCACCAGTCAACACGGCTTGACATCTGAGCTTTCAGCTCCCACAATCGGAGCTATATCAACTGCAGGGGCTGGCGCTACCGCAAGCAATAGCTACAGCCACAGCAACAACAGCAGTAACAGCGTGGGTGCCTGCAAGGATCTACCTTCTGCGATCACGCACACCGTGACGTCGTCTCGATCTGTTTCCCCCTGTACGGACCCCGGGTCCACGCACTCATCCTCGTGTGCCTCCTCTGCTCACGATATGCACCAACTGTCCGCAATGCATGGGAATAGCTCCTCCGCTGCTGCTTCGGTCCCTTCCTCGGTTGCTACTGGCGGGACCGCTGCTGTTGGCATCGCTGCCATGAAATGCACTCACAGCATCAAGGCTACAAAAAGCGGATCGTTCAGCAGCACTGGAGGCAGCAAAGATGGTAACTACACTTCTAAGGAAAGCTCCACTTCTGATGGTTATGTTCATGCAGACCAGACAGCTTCTGATGCGAAATCATCATCATTATCAGCAGCAGCAGCAGATTCCAGTCCAGCTATGAGCACTGACGAGAAGGAGAAGGAGAAGGAAAGAAAAAGAAAAGGTGATAAGCCCGAAGGGAAAGGTAACGAGGATGTAGATGCAGCGGCCTCCACAGGCGACGTCCAACAGACTCGCTCCGCCTTCTCCAGTGTGATCGCCGAGCTGAACTTCATGACTCGCGTTGCCGTGGCTCGTTGTGGGGCAGACGATTCGGACCACATTAGTCTGTTTAGCCTCTTTGAACGGCCCACCCCTGCAGCCACCACTGGTGATAGAAGCAGTAGTAGCAGCAGTAATAGCAATGCTGCAGCTGCTGCTGTGAGTGGAGGAGGAGGTGGCAGCACTGGGGAAGGCAGTGGCCCAGGTAGCGGCCCCTCTGTGCTACCTGGGCGTCTACCGTCGATGCGCACTCTGAAACGCACTCTAGCAGAATCCCAACTACAGCAGCGGCAGCGCAGTAATAGCTTCAGTTCCAATGCTGCCTTGCACTTTTCAGCTGTAGCAGAAGCCGCCGCTACGGCTGCTAGAAGCCGCATGGATAGCATTTGCAGTCAGGCAAGCCTCGACGCAGAGTTCTCGAAGTTTATGCTAGAAGATTGCGGGTTTGCTACTTTGCGTGATAGTGTCAGCTCAACAGGCTCCGCGGCTAAGAGAGGTGGCAATCCTCATGGCACGGACCTTATGCATGACGCACGGGCGCGCTCCTTATCTGCTGGCTCGAAGTCACGCACGTGCTCTGATGAAGGCTTTTCTATTGGAGCCGGCCCTGCAGCGGGCCTCCAGTTCGGCACCGGCGGTGCAGATAGGGCTGTCTCTTCTACCGGAGGACGTGATGATGAAGGGGATGGAGGGGATGGCCAGAGCGACTCTCCACAACGTCGGTCTTTATCTGCAGGTGTAAGTAACGAGCCGCTCCTCATGCAGAATCTCGGCCAGCTCAGCGCTCTGCACCCCATGATGGGGATGCCTGAGTCTTCAGAATCCCTATCCGCTGTGAAGCATGATGGGGCCGGCGGGGCTGGGAGTGGAGCAGGCCAAACACCGCAGCGTAAAAGAGGCCGTCCACGTAAGAACTCTTTTGACGCTGCGCTGTCTGCCGTCTCTGCGGCGCCTACTCCTTCCATGCAGGCTATTGTCGAAGCGCCTCCACAGCAACAGCAGCAGCAACAACAACAACAAGATCAGCAGCAAGATCAGCTAGAGCAGCATCAATTTCACGAGGTGCAATTCTCCTACGAGTACGGGCATAACGAACATATGCACGACGTGAATGAAGACGGCGAAAACAGTGGGGCGATGATGATCCACGATCCCTTCGACTCCTTCGACTCGGGCATGCTGGAGGTCTTCGAGTGACGAATAACATCGCCCCCTCTAACCGCCCGTCCCCCCATCTCTCCGTCTCCATTTAATTGGCTCTTTTATTGAAGCCACCAAGGCAAACGAGGTTTTGCAATAATATCGTGTCGCACCAAAGCACCAGTTAAGAAAAAGAGCGACTACAGAAAAGCAACCAACAGACCGAAATTGCATTTTTCCCTCTTTCTCTCTGTCGCTCCCCACAAACATATGCACTAAAGTCGCACACGCTAACAAATTGAGGGGTGTGATTAAAATGCTGTTGATGGGTCAGTTATTATTTGTACATACGATAGATTGTGTGGATAACCACCGAGTTCGTTCCTGTCATTCCCCCCCCCCCCCCCTCTTTTTTTCTTGAGCTAAATAAAAAATCAGCATCTCATTTTGCTCAGCACATTTCTTGTTGTACTTCCGCTTCGGCTGTTTTCTACATACGAGAACTGATTACATAGTGTGCTGAATTTCACTTCAGATGTTACCCGCAAGATAGATTATTGATAAACCCGTCAATAGGTGATACGGGCAATTCTACCAGCGCAATTGTGTTCGCTTCAAAAGTCACATAGTTTTACAGCTTGCTTACTTACACACATACACACATACACACACGCACACACACAAGGGGGGGGGGGGGGGGCGGAGGAGGAGGTGGCGCCTCTCTGGGGGGAAGCACTCAAGGTAGCGCCAGTGCCCCGCAGCTACTCAACTGCAATACGACGGGCATCAGCAACAAGGCACGGCGTGTGGCAATCAAGCGAGCGAAGGCGGAGGAGGAGCACAAGCAGCTGAGAAGTGCTCTGAAGAACTACTTGTAGCTTGTTGCATGCGAAATAATAGGGCAATTATTCCGCACGCCTCCCATCAACCTTGCTGGGAGGTTACTGCTACATATACAGGCACTGTATCATTATTTCCATCATTTCCTCTATATTTTATTACTCAGGATTTACTTATTATCAATCATAATAATCCCTTAGAGTGGCCAAACAATCCTAATGGACATAATGGATGATACTCGAACAACTTGATTAAAGGAGGATAAACTTGTTAAACTTTCAGACATTGACACATTTTTTACAAACGCTTATCAGTTATTAAAAAGCACAACCTATTTATTTGGGGAATTTATCCAGTACGAAATCCATATTTGATGAATAATAAAATTACCCATGATGTTCCGCATGCAAAAAGCTACAAGTAGTTCTTCAGAGCACTTCTCAGCTGCTTGCGCTCCTCCTCCGCCTTCGCTCGCTTGATTGCCACGCGCCGTGCCTTGTTGCTGATGCCCGTCGTATTGTAGTTGAGTAGCTGCGGGGCACTGGCGCTACCTTGAGTACTTCCCCCCAGAGAGGCGCCACCTCCTCCTCCGCCTCCCCCTCCTCCTGAGCGCAGAGAACCCCCCATGGACGAGGTGGCGCCTGAATACACGCTATTACCTCCACCAGATGGGGATGCACCGCCTGAATGCTGTCCACCACCAGTCCCTGTCCCTGTCCCTGTCGTGGAGACTGTGTTCATGATATTAGTACCACTACGCGCCATTGAACTCATACTGTGCCGCAGCGACTTTACTTTGCCTGCCGCATTCCCAGCAGCATTACCAGCAGGGTTGCTACTGCTAGAGTTATTACCGCCACGCACCATGCGATCTTCACTATGTTGGTGCTGATGACGATGAGATGACATATTGCTGACGTCAAAGCTGGCAGCATGGTGACCACCTGTGCGACGTCGATGCATGCCTTGCGGTCCGCCCGTCTGACGCGCATCCCGATTTTCTCTGCTGCGTAAATTCACCTCTTGATTACCGCTTCCTATGGCAGGCAGACTAGGAACCACACCGACAGCTCCAGCTGAACTCGAGGCACGTGCAGCACCGGGGTCGACAGGTTCTGACAGCAGCTGTTCCCTGGATCCCTGCTCCTGCAGAATCAGGTCCGCTATTGTCGTAGTGCGTCCGCCAATTCCTGTGACGTTTCTAAACCCGGGAATCATTCCACCGAAGCTGCGCTGCATTCCTCCTTCTTCGTAGCTACCCCCCATGAAGAAGCCGCTCGCCTCTCTATTTCCTAGAGCAGCAGCGGCGGTAGCGGTAGCGGCAGCGGCGGCGGCGCTAGCAGTACCTATTGGGGTTTGAAGAGTATCAGCTCTTGACGGGTGCTTCGTGTGCCACCAGTCGCCGTCGCCAGCAGTCGGAGGACCCGTGTGGCCAATCCCAATCCGCCCACTGCTGAGAAGAGTCGAATCATTCAAAGTCTCACCAATCAAGCAACCCTCCTCCCCCCCGTCATCATCACCTGGCTCGACCCCTTCGAGACCCCAGTGCAGGGATGCAGCCACAGGTGCCACCGGGGTTCGCATTCGTCCAGGCATGGGCCCGATAAAGACTCCATTACTATTCTGCACCAGGCTCTGCGGCTTAGGCTGGTTAGGAGCCTTGATGAACACGTGCTCTTTCACCGACAGCTTCTTCGTGCGCAAATCACTCTCTAACTCCTCGCCGACACTCTTGGTGGGGATCAGGCGACAGGTGTGCACAGTGTCAAGCTGAGGTTTGCCACGGTTGACTCTGGCGACCAAACTCAGCGCTTGCTGCTTGAGGCGCTCTCGGCGTTTGGCCTCCTCAGTAAACCCCAGCAGCTCCTGCTTCTTTCCATCGTCAAGCTCCACAGTACCTGCGCCCTGTTCCTGCTGGATGGCGCGCAATGTCGGAATCAGCACGGAGGCATCCTCAGCAGCGTTGAGCTGAGACACAACGGAAGGTTGGGACAGCTGAGACACCGACCGTTCAAGCTGCCCGGGGAGGGGAGCATCAGACTTAATGTTTGAATGCGGGGCTTCATTCGACCGTGCCTGTGATCCTACCGCGCTTTCCTTGTCCCCGCCCGACGTTGGCGACAGGAACACCGAGCCACGGGAGCCACCGCCCCTGGAGAAAGTTCCCCGGATGTGTTGGTCTACCTCTGACATCAGGGCAGACTTGGTGTCTATAGCTGCGAGGTCCATGTCACTAGACAGAGCCTTGTTCATCGCGGTGGAGATGTCTCTACTTAAATCGTCCGTCACGAGTTTTTGTCTGTGCTTACGAACTTTCTCCTCCATGAGCAACTCCATGTGATGCTTCTTCTTCCGCTCTTCGTCATTGCGGTGTGCGTCCTCTTCCCGCATTTTTAGCTTCTCTAAAGTAGTAAGGGAAGAAAGTGACACTGTCGCGGAGTTGGATCCCACCGAACGTGCGGATGAATTTGACCCTGCGCCTGCGACTCGACTAGCCAATGTAAGCGCACGCGCAGCGCGGAACATTTTGTTGGTGTTGTTCCGTGTGCGCTGGTGCTGCATCTCCTCCTGTGCAATTATTTCTCGTCGCGCTTGTACAATTCGCTTGAAGAAAGTTGAGAGAGTAATGGATGCTCGGAAGCGCCGCGCAGCCTTCTTTCTCATTATAAACGTGGTGTACTTGGCATCCCAGTCACTCTGCTTCCTCCGCCTCCGAACTACAAAGCCACGCACTATACACTGGATTTTTAGAACCACGGCACGCCACTTCAAATTCTTTCTCTTGTTCAGCACTGCGCGGCGGCTTAATCTACCGCGAACTACCTTTTGAATGAGAATCGCCTTCTTATGCTGCCACGTACCATCATGCCTATTTGGCTCTCGGCGGCCAGTCTTTTCAGGACGTAGCGAAGGCAGTAGCTCCCCTGGTTTGTACTCCACCAGCTGGCGGCCTTCGTCCACGATGTCCTCGATGCGCTGCCGTACCTTGGACGCTTGTTCTATGCGGAATGACTGGAAGTCTCCTGGGTCCACGTACGATCCGTGCGCGTGCTGGGAGGAAATGAAGGACGTGTGGTTGAGGGCTGCAGACACTCCGCCAGCCTCGCCTACACTTAAACTGCCCCTCACACCACTTCCCGGAGCCCCAACCCCAGCCTGCTGAGAATCCGTCAGAAACACTTCACTCTTTGCTTGCTCCGGTGATGAAGCACGTTGGAGCTGTATATTGCTGGCAGATGGCTCTAAGAAGGGGATGCTTTCCAAAGGAAGATTGGTAGTCTGCGCGATATATTCCACGGAAATACCCGTCAAGTCCTCCGTACTGCCTTGCTGTCGGAGCCGCAGTGCAGCAGCATCTTCAGACCCGTACAGCACCTGCTGCTCCGACGCCTCTTTGATGCGCTCCAACTTCTCCAGGCTCACTGAGGCCTGTACATCCTCCCGCACCTCCTGGCTGCGGATGCTCTGCTGGGCCAACTGCAGGCTATTCTGAAGCTCCTTCTCCAGCACAGTCTCGCAGAGCTGCACACGCTGCCGCAAATCTTTGGATAGCTGTGGCACCAGCGGTTGTGCAGGAAACACCTCTGAGAAGCCTGTTGCCGCTTCAACAACCAGTGGATTATGATCGATGCTTGTCCAGAACAGTGGCGCCACCTCTGTGCCTTGGAACAGCGTCGGTACGATTTCTCGTTCCCACACACTGTGCTCATCGTCTTGGCTGGCCAAACTCAGTACATCGTTATCCTGATAGGAACACGCCGCATCGGTCACATGGACCTGTTCATCTAGTGCATCTCTAACGGAGGGTCCGCCACCATCAGGTACCCCACTTACTTCACTACTCAATCCAACGTTCAAACCTCTAACATTAGCACTTTTATTTCTAACTGCTCTAATATGATAATCGTCATTTCCATCATCAGCTGCGAGGGGGTTATGATGTGCGCCAGCTCCCTGCCTGTGCTCCTGCTGCAGATCTCGATCTCGATCTTGACGCATCCGTTGCGCATCGCTTGGCAGCACAGCGAGACCCACCGTGGGAGCATTGCGTAAGCGCAGCGGCTTCTTGCCTGTCTTACGCACCTCCACTACCAACTCGCGGCCGAAGAAATACCCCGCATCCGCAACCCTGTTGGAGTAGGATGCAGATCCCACACCACCCCCTCCGGCGCCCGCCGCTGCTACTGTTGCTCCCGGTCTGCTGGTGCTCCTGCTCCCGCTGGAGCCACGCTGCACCCACAACTGCTGTGCCTGCACTTCATCTAAAGCGCCCCAGGAGTGAGCAGCATACTCTCTCAACTGCTCCCACTCCTCCAGCTCAACAGTTTCCCAGCTAACCATGCCAGCACCACCCCCACCACTACCACCAGCAGCAGCACCACCACCAATGCCTGCTTTGGAGGTCGCATTGGTCTCTGCAGTGGGCCTGGAGTCCGTGTCTGTAGCAGATGCAGTAGACTCCTCTCCTTCAACCAGACTGCCATGCCCCATCCCTGCAAGGCCCCTGGTCGGTACTCCCCCGACCACCGACCGCACGCTGGACCGATGCCCCATCCGAGGAGAGGTGAAGTAATCGGGTGTTCTGGGCGGGGTGGGTGTCCGGGAACCCGCAGCAGTGTGCCAG
The DNA here is from genome assembly GCA_964036045.1 of Eutreptiella sp. 'Long Island Sound 2002'. Lineage (NCBI taxonomy): Eukaryota > Euglenozoa > Euglenophyceae > Eutreptiales > Eutreptiaceae > Eutreptiella > Eutreptiella sp. 'Long Island Sound 2002'. The sequence continues at coordinate 11,578 of CAXIWF010001617.1, read as the reverse complement.
GGTGAGACCCCTAACGCCGCGATACCTCCTGCTCTTCCCACCCCTCCTCCATCCGCAGCACCACCGCCATCAAAAGGGGGAGGGGTGGAACCTCGAGATGGGTCTCGCGAGGGGTCGAGGCTGGAGTGGCGCCGACCGGGGCTGTCCGGGGTGGGCGAACGCGATCCTCTCACTGACACACTGGTATTGCGCCGCTCCCGCTGATATGCCTGCTGGTTCTGCTGCTGATTTTGAAGGATTTCCTTCAGTTCCTGCTGTGAGAGGCCTGCTGACCCGGCACCTGTTCCCGTTCCGGTGGCGGTCCCTGTTCCAGTGGCACCAGTCGCCCCCCCTCCGCCAACTCCCCCACCAACACCTCCAGCAGCACCATCTGCAGTTTGTGTCGGGTCCGTGTGGGAAGCTGCTTCTTCCTCATCATTTTTCAACTTCTTCATATATTCCTGGGCGGCAGCAATCCATTCCCTCTGCGGAACTGCGAGTCGGTAGCCGTTGATCTGAGACTCCTGCTCGAGGAACTTACGGTTGGGGGCGATCATAACTCGACTCCTGCCTGCCTTCCAGCTGTTCTTAATATACTCCTCGTGCCGTCGGTACCACTCTTCATACACCTGCCGGCAAGTGCTCCGCCACTGTTGCTTTGGAGAGTAACCATATTCCGGAGGTAGTATCAGTCCATCAGGCAAAAAGCCCAGCCACATCCGCATAGTAGGAGTGTTGTACAAGAACTGCATGTCATGCTTGATTTTCAGCAGGTAATTCTCATCCGACCAGTACACGGAAACCTGGCTGGTAGTAATGAGACGTCGACGGTACAGCCTGCGCATGCGCTGTACATTCTCGATGATGACCACTGCCAGACTACGGGCGTGAGCTATGAGCACAGCCACCTCTCTCTGCAGCGCGCGCACATCGGCGCAGGCCTGCAGCAGCGCCCCAGCCTGGTGCTGCTTCACGTCGTCGCCACCCTCCGTGACCTTAATGCGCAGAACAGCATACTTCCAGTAGGCCGTGTCGAGCTTCACGATGACGTCCTCCAGTCTGATAAGCACTGCCTCACGCATTACGACATCTTCTGACACTTTGATGTTTAGCATCCGCACCTTTGGCTCGATAGATACAGCTGGCCAATTGCCCAGATTGTTATAGCGAAAACTGATTGTGTTGAGCTGTGTTGAAGGTGATAAAAAAACATGGTAAATAAGAAGCAAGTGTAAGAATGAGAATAAGATTGCAATCCCAGAGCTTCGAAAATTAAAATTTTGAAAGAGATGACGGCTAAAAACTGTGCTTACCGGCTTTGACTCCATCGATAGAGAACCGAAATTACTAGCAAGGTGGTGCAATTGTGGGTCCATTTCATCGGCGTTTCCTATTCCTGCACTAGGACGACGCCTATTGGGAATACCCGTGTCGCTGTGTTGGATATCAGTCAGAGTGGCAGAGACTGAGTCGCGATCTCCTGCGTCGTCGGCATCTGGTGCGCCTTGTTGGGATTCCCGCTCAATATCCCGAACCTTTTGCTCAATTTCCTCTAAATACTTTTCCAACGACGATTCATCTCCAGGAGTGAAAAGACTATTTTCTAGTATACTTCCAACAACACTGTTCGCATTTGAGGGTGGTTGCTGGGACGCCAATGTTGGAGTCATGGCATGCATACCCCTGGATCCCTCGGAACAATCATCCACTTCCATCATACTAGACATCGTCGCAATAGAGCCTCCAATCGAATCATCAAAAACTTTACTCATCGATGAATGAAGTAAAGATTTTCCACCCTGTTTCGTGGCGGGAACAGGTGAGTAGACGTGACCCGGGCGTGGAGGAGTTGCCGCGACTGTCGGCTTGGTTAGTGCAGAAGATGGACGTGAATTGTCGATGTCTTGGTCAAGCATAAGATACACTTTAGGGACAGGGCTGCGAGCCCCTTGTTTTATTGTACCTTTGTGCTGCATTTCTCCTTCAAAGTTTACCTAATTTTAAAAGGGATCACTAGAGCTGGACGCGCAGTTGAAGTTTCTGGCCATCAGACTAGCCAATCAGAACAATCACGAGCAGTTCCAAAATCTTTTGTGCACAGCTACGATATGCATGAGATCGATCTAGCAGAACTCGTGCGGCGTGTTAATTTCTGCTGCTAGAATTATGGTTATAATACTCGTAACTTTTAAAACTTTTTTACTCGTAAATTTACGATAACAAAAAATATACCCGGCCACCCATCAGAATTTACGAAACTGTCAGATTCAAGCGCGCTTGAATTTGGGTTCAATGAAAATTAAAACGCTCGAACAGATGCTTGCGGCAACAATACAATACCTGGAATACGAGTACTCGTATTACGAGTAATTTTCCAGTCTGGGAGTACTGTACAAATACTCATCCACGTGTATATCTGATGTGGTGTATAGATGTGTATGTTCGTAGGAAACTTGTATGCGCTTAGTAAGCCACTTTATTTTATAAAGTGTGGCACGGGATATTTTGCGACCCGTCAGTGAATTACTGATTGATATTTGCTTAATCTCTTTCACTTAGTGAATAGCACCATTGATCGAAATCATCTATTGCGTTCTTCAACTACCGTATCTTCAAAAAAAATGGATTACATCTTCAGTCACCTAACGGACATAGGTCTTCGTCGTTTGTACAAGTTTATCCTGAAGCGAGCTTTGGGAAAGTATCTGCAGGACGAACTTCTTATTGAACAGTTACAAGTTGTTTCTCGTGAAGGAATCGTCAGGCTTTCGGACATTTGTTTCGATGTCAATATTCTGAATGATGAGTTTTTATCAAAGAGCCCCTTAAAGATAGTTGCGATGACTATCTCTGAGCTAGAGGTCCATATCTCCTACAAAACTCTACTGACTGACAGCTGTCGGTTTATCGTCGATAGTGTTGAGATTGTTCTGGCACCGAATGAAAATTATGCAGAAGCTGTTCGGAGTGGTGCTAGGAAAGATACTGGAGTCTCTTCTCCAGTCTCTGGGGTGATAAGCAGTGGCAGAGAAGGGATAGGAAGAGATGGGCGGGATAGTGCCAAAGACAATGATCAAGACGTCGATCATAACGAGGATGATGATTTCAGTGATGATTCACAGCAGGATGGGACGTCTTTCATTGCAAACTGGATTGAGATAATAATTGCACGACTTCAGGTGTCAGTGAAGCAGTTATCGGTAGTTTTAGAGGGCAACACCATCCCAAGCAGTGCTTCTAAGACTGCCCGTGGACATCGAACATCAGGATTGGCATCAGCGAAAGCTAGTGCCAGTGTAGGCATACCTGCAGTTGAAGTAGTTCTTACTGGCATCGATTTCTTCAACGACGATCCCAGAGCGATTTCCGAGCGAGACGGCAATGCCCTGGACCTCTCTAGTCGATTATCCACCGGTAAAGCATCGGCGGTGCAAATTAACCTGGGTGCTAGAAAGGTAATAAATGACTAGAAATTTGCTATGATATTTGCTTTTCCCTAGAGACCTCAAGTTGAGGGGAGGGGGTGAGGTGAGGTAGGGGTCAATGCTGATGTTAGGCTTCAATTTCATTGACTTGTTTTGGGGCTGTTGGCAGTAGAATATTGGATTTCATCTCACTTTCTTTGGCAGCTTTATTTCCCATTCCTAATTTTCTATCGTATGATTTACTGTAAATACCTGCCTGACTTCGGATTTATAGCTGGTTCGCGTAGCTGGGTTCCAAATGCGCTTAGTGGGCTTCCCGGACATTTCAAGCCAGGCACAGCCTATACTGCACCGCTACCCCGCTACACCAGCCACAGCTGGAGCCGGTTTCAATTCAGGGCTAGGAGATGGAGGTGGCGCCACTGTGGAGGGCGACAAAGGAGGAGCTGCGAAAGATAGAGACGAGAAAGGGCGCAAGGAAAAAGAAAAAGAGCAAAAGAAGAACTCGGAGATGTGCAAGGTACTACTGACTTCTTGTGAGCAGCTCATGACTATAACCCTGAAACTGGAGAACTCTGATGGAGGAACAAGCGCTGGTGGTGCTGGTGCTGGTGGAGCTGGTGACTCACTTAATCGCAGTGGCAGCCGTAGCAGCAGTGGCGTGGATTTGGATGTATCCATTCCGGCTTTACAATGCTATTTAGATTCCCAATCTCTACAGCAGCTGTTCAAAGTGCTCGATGCCTACATGTGTCCGAGTGGTACTATTGCTGCTGCTGCTGCAGACGGGGCGAGAGCTCGAGGCAGCAGCGGACTGCCTAATGGGGCTCGCGCTCGCGAAGCCTCTGAGCTGCCCACTGCCTTGAGTGCATCAGCATTCTTCCAAGATGTTCTGAGCAGTGACCCCACCATGCGTACCCTCATCTGGCTCGAGCGGCAGGAACGACAGCACTCATCTGCTGCTGCTTGTAGTGGGACTGGTGGAGCAGACTCAAGCAACGCTGGGAGTGCAGATGGAATAGATTTGGCGCGCATAGCGCATCTCATGAAACAGGTACGGTTTAGGGACAGATGTACATCTAGTTCTATACCAAAGGCAGATTTTCCTTTGTATGGTTAAATAAATTAACTTGATACGATCGCTCTAATTTGTTTTGTCCTGTAGCCATTTTTTGTTTGCGCTGTCCTGTTACCATTTATCTGGCACTGTGTTGTCTTGCATATGTTGTTGTGCAGTATCGCCTCACTCGGCAAGCAACGACTGCCGCATTCGAAGCCCAGCAACAGTCACAGCCATCTTCAAACAGACTTGATGATCCGCTGTTGGGATCCACTACCGTTGTTGACTCCGATAGTGACGGAGAGTTTCCAGCTAGTGTACACAGCGACAGCGACAGCGATGGTGACAGCACTGGCGAGGAAAGTGGGGATGATGGCAATGCAGAGGGTGGTAGTGATTCTAGTTTGGAAAACTCAGATATGTTTTTCGATGCACTCAGTATGAAGCCCATCACAATAGTGAAGCTAGGGGCCAGCAGCAGGACCGGTGCTCTCGGCGGTAGCGGCAGCGGCAATGCCTATAACCGAAATAGCGCCCGCAAAAGTCTAGGACGGTCTATATTTGAGAGGTATGCACCAACACGAGGCATAGGACTTCCGTCGCCTGTTCCTTTTCCTGTTCCTGAGTTTTGATTTTTTTGTCACTCTCTCAGTTGATGTAGATATGTTGACCTGTGCTGAACATGTATCGTGATTTCATTTCTTCATTTAATATAACTTCTAAATATATTAAATGAAGAAATGAAATCATGATACATGTTCAGCACAGGTCAACATATTTTTACATCTTATCTTTTTGCCCGTCTTGCCCGTCTTGCCCCTCTTGCCCCTCTTGCCACCCCCCTTGCTCTCTCTCCCCTTTCCTAACCCATTATTATTCTCTCCATTTTTATGTTTCTTCTCAAAGTGGAACTGGCAGCATAATGAAGGCGACTGCCTCCGCGACCTTGCACTCGCATAATGTTACCAGCAGCCAGCGCATGCGGGCAAGCGGCGGATTGGGATTGGGTGGCAACAGCAGCAGTTGCGCAGCCGTATCACTACCTGTCGCTCACTGCCTACGTGGGCGCTTGCATATAATCAAACTAGACGTTTTCTTCACAGATCGCGCCATCAACGCCTCTACCTCCTCTGCCTCTTCTTCGGCAAGCTCTCGAGACAATTGTGAAGCCTCTGCCTCGGAAGAGCCGCTGCTACCAGATCAACTTCACCTGGACATGCAAGATGCTATCTTCGTCGGCAACGCCATCTTGTACCCTCCCCCTTCTATCTCTGCTCGAAGCAGTAGTAGCGGTGGCGGTAGTGGTGCGGATTTCAGCAGTAAGCGGAGCAAAATATCGTGCAATCTCACACTAGGCGAAGTCGAGGTGCGAGAGCAGCTGTGCGACGACAGCGTGAAGAGCGAGCTAGCAGCATGGCGACAAGCTTTTGGCCTTGACGATGCCCCCTCTCGTGGCTCAACCTCTTCCGTCAGCCAGGGCGATAACCTGGCAACAGGCGGGCATGCAGCAACTGGTACCCCTACAGGCAGTGCTGACCATGAAATTCATGATCGAGGGGTCACGCAAAGTGGAAGTCAAAGGTTGGAGACAGCCTATGCATCCTTCCAGCAGAGCCTTCACCAGCACCGAGTGCTCCTCAGCTTCCACTCCGGTCGCAAGTCGCAGATACTGTATAACGCCCCGCACGTTGACGTCAACATCGAGTACTACCCAGCGACAGGCGGTCTGGATTCATTGCTTTTGACGGAGTCTAAGATGGACACCTGCTCGCGCATATCCGCTAATGTCCTTCTTGAGCCCTTTGTGGCATCCGCAGAGATCGCGCTGATTAGCAAATGGGTGGGTACATTCTCAGAGCTGCCCCTGCCGGGAGTGTCTCAGACAGATTCATCTTCCTATATTAACTGCACAGTGCGGGTGGCCCAAGCAGAGCTGCTATTGCTCGCTGCGCCTACCGTCACCACTCAGGAGTGGGGAGATCTGGTTTTAGATGCCCTGCAGTTGGATCAGCATCCCGAGCAGTGGCAGCCGATCTCTACCCAGGCGCCGCAAAACCGATTTTACCCGCATTTGATCGATTCAAAAGCTGGTTTGAAGTTTAATTTCGAGGATGTGTCTCTGTCGATACGATCCAATGTAGCTCAGTCGCAGTCCTCTGTTTCGAAGACAAAAGAGGCGGCTGCAAATTCAGCTCCTTCCGGTGGCAGCAGCGGTGGTGGAAATTCTTTCACCCAGGCTCTTCACATGGGTTACGCATCGCTGAGCATATATATCTCTGCCCCATTTGCTCACGATGATGATGATGCTGCTGCTGAAACTGAAGCAGAAGCAGAAGCACACATTACAACAGTACTGGAGGACGGCGTTCTTTCTTCTATCAGACATGAAGTGACGGGGATGAGAGGGAAGAGAGGGATGAGAGGACTTGTGTATAGCTCTCGCCGCCGCCGTGCATTCCGCGAGGCAGTGATCGTCGAGGCATCCAGCGATGAGACGCGCACACGTACTGTCAGTCTTTCCCGCGGCAAGCCTGTGGATGTGGAGCAAGAGTCGAACGGGGATCACAGCAGTAGTTACTCGAGTGCTCCTGCTTCTGCTCCTGCTCCTGGAAGCCGTGCTGAGAATGGGGGGAAAAGTAGTTCGGATGTGGGGCCGATTGCGCCTCCGATTGACCCGGGAGCCTACATCCATGTTGCTGCTCACCGCATCACGGCAGGTACTATACTTGATCAATAGTTTAAACTCACTTTTTGAACTTCTTTTGGGATGTAGGATTCTATTGATCATTAGATTTTGCTTCCCTTTTATACTCGTATTCGTCCTTATTAATGCTGCTCTCATCGTGCGCCGCTTTTCTTCCTAATATGGTTAACTTCACTCTTACTTTCTTTGTTGCAGAGCTTCGGCAGCGAGAGTATAACGCGCTGATGATGGTCGCTGAAACGCTGACTGTTCCCAGCGGTGCTGGTAACGGGGCAATTGGTGGTGGTGGTGGTGGTGGTGTAAGTACTAGCGGTAAGCCCGTATCTGGCGGTGGTGCCTCCTGTTCGTCCTCTACAGAAGCTGAAGCATCAGCAACGTCGGTGGCGGGCTTTGGCATTGTGCTGACGTCAACGTATGCACGGGTGTGTCTGTCAGAGGATGAAGAAGCTCTCCAGATTCGCGGGGAGTCGCTGGCCATGCATCACTTCCCTGCGCTTGATGCTTTCCTAGCAGGGCTCAGGGAGCAAGCACACCGCACTGAGCAATCCATGCCCCCACCTTCATCATCATCATCATCACAGCAATCATCATTACCACATCATGACAGAGATAACGATGGTGGAGAAAAACAAGAGGAAGAAGAAGCATTCTGCTTGGTAGCGTCGATCATCGAACCTACACTGGAGCTACTGACGTCAAGCACAGATATCTTCGTCGGCATCCGGGCGGACGACCTGCGCTTGTACGAGATGGGCGTGGACACGCTCCATCGCCTGATTGAGGAGGACTTCAACTTCAACCGCAGCACCGGCAGGGAGGCACGGCACGGCCCACATAAGCACCTTGTTCCTTTCATCCGCAGAGCTTGTCTCGGGCATGGGTACACCGGCTCTGGTCATCATAGGGACAGGGCAACTGGAGCGCGGGTGGGGACCGGGAAGCAACGCTCGAATCCTCTGTCGGAATCGCTAAGCCAGTCTCGCAGCACGTACACCACCCTACTGAGTGACAATCAAGAGTACGGCCAAGCTTTCGAAGTGCGCCTACTTCTCTCCACTCACTATGACTTTCCTCTCCCCCTGTCTACGCCATCAGAGCAGCAACAGGACCAGCAGCAGCAGACTGCACCTACACAAGAGCAGCAAGAACAGCTTCAGCCAGTTATTACTAAGTCGGTGCATTTCTACATCGATTTTTACGACATTCTTCTGAGCCACGACCCGCAAAGTACGTGGCTGCTGCAAGTAGTGAACCTGCTCACCCCGCAGACAGCGCGCCGCATCGTGGAAGGACGGCAGCAGCTACGCTGGGCTGCGGCGCTGGAGCGCTACAAGAAGCTGTCTGCTGCACAGCAGCTGCAAATATCGCTCGCTGAGATCCTCCAGGATGCCGATGTGCCCGAAGAGCCGGGTGGCAACGATGGGACTGCATGTGGAGGACCAATGGTGATGACGAGTGCGGCAGGTGAAGGTGGAAGTGATGATTATAAGGATGATGCAAGCGCTAGTGGCAGCCACGAGAGCAGCGGCAGGGCAAGTGCTGGGGGCAGGGAGCAGGATGTGCCTCCGAAAAAGGAGAAGGAGTTTAAAGAGCTGGAATTGCCCTTTGAAATGACTAAGATAAACATCAGAGTCAGAGATTGTGTGATTGACTACTGTGTCAGCAATGGCAGCAATCCAGACTCTGGTTACACCGCTGCTGATCTCCCTCCTCGGAAGAGCTCTCCTTCATCAGCAAGCTCAAATAATCGGAAAGAAGGCTTCAGTAGTCGCTCCCTGCTTTCTATCGGGTTGCTTACCCTCAACTCCACAATTGTGTCCAACTCGTCTGGATTCAGCATGAAGTTCAAGCTGGCTGGATTGGCGCTGCACATCAGCAACCACATGCACACACCGCACCGTCGGTACGAGAAATATTTGCGATCCCACTCGTTTGCAGCGGGTCAAGGCGGTGCTACTGCTGTCCCCTCGACACGCCATCATCATGGAGGTAGTGGGGATAGTGGTGGTAAGCACGAAGGAGTGGGATGCTTGTCCGAAAGCGCTCTCGAGGAGAGTGTCATCAGCTACGCCACCTCCGTGAACGACTTACTGTCCACATCTGCCTCCACTGCTTTGGCGGCTAGAAAAGGTCTGGGTGCAGGGGCTGCCTCGGGGGGCGGAGGAGAAGGAGGAGGAGGCTTCGGCGATGCGTCTGCATTCTACTATGCCCACGGCTTTGTGGAGCTGGCCAATATAGACCATGTCGAAGTGCTGCTGGCAGTGCAGAGCAGCGAACTAGAGGCACTGGTGCTGCAGATAAATCTAGGCATGTGCACCATCTCCGCCTGCGTCGACTCCGTGCAGCTGCTGGGGGTAAGCTCTTGACCAGCATGTTCTCTTAACATATGCATATGTTTATGTTGTAGATGACTGAAATGCTTGTATTTTAGGGTGAAGGGGTGGAGGGTAATGTGAATATGTTTTACCTTTGGTACTTTCATCTTTATTGAAAAGATTAATTTCATTATAACATACAAGCCAAGGCAACATTTCTCAGTTGAATGTTTTTTCAAATACTGAAATATGATTGATCGATTTTGGCTCGTTATTCCATTGGTCTGTGTCAATGAACTATATACAGGCGACTTTGAACGAGTGGTTCCAAGAGTTTCAAGTAGCCTGCACAAAGTCGGAGCGCATCCTGTCACTGCAGAGCCAGCGCAGCATCGGCTCGCGTGCCGCCCTGGCGGAGGAGGCGGAAGCCATCGCCTTGGCCGCTGCTGCTGCTGACGCCTCGATCAGACGTAAACAAGCGGCTGGTGAAGCTGCCGCTGCTCGCCGCCGCGAGAGAGAGGCTAAGAGGGTGCTTGAACTTGAGCGCCGTAGAAAGGCCCACCCACCGTCTGCCGGATGGGAGGACCGAGGCAACCCGGTCATTGGAATTGGAGCGATGCAAGACGGAGACGATGTCTCGGATGAAGCGTCGGATGAGAAATCGGGTGACGAATCAGAGAATGGCGAACAATGCGAGAGTACTGACACAACGGATGATCGCGATCACCGCGGTGCTGTTCAGCCCATAATTATACCTTCTTCCTTGATGGATGATATCGATCTAGAACAGCTCCTTGTGCCACAGGTAAGTTGCACCGATTTCTTATCGATGTAGTGCTCTGAGGTGGTTGCATTTATAGAAGTTATTCTCATCGAATACTTTTGTTTTTCATTGCACTCTCTGTTCTATCTTTTATTTTTATTTATTAATTCGTTTATTTTTTTGTGGCTGTTTTGTTTTTGACTCTGCGTTTCCTCTGCAGCATGTCGCTACAGTGACAGATGTCACAGACCGCTACGCTTCACACGGCGGCGTACATAACAAAGTTACTGCCCTTTCCATTGCCCCTTCTGGTACTGCTCATGTTAGTGCATCAAAGCGGGCAGCTGCAGAAGGACGAGCGCTTCTGCAAGTCCACGACATGCAGGCAGCACTGGTTGAGGACTACTACCCCGGGCTCTATTCCACCTCCGCCTCTGCAGCCGCGACAGCAGACCCAGTCGTGGCGTTATTCGCAGCCCCTATAGGAGACTCCAACTCCGTTTCGGGCTTCGCCTCAACCGGTGTCACCATTGCTATCGACACAGCAGCTCACCAGCAGGAACAGCAGGTGATCGAGCAGCAGCAAGAACTGCTGCGTCGCCGTGATGAGCAGGAACTGTGGCTGGCTCATTACGATTACGAGGAAGATGGTGCTAGCAGTATGGGTCTCCCCTCGCCTCTCGGGGGCAGCATACTTAGCAGCAGTGCAACATCTAACAGACTTATGATGAGGATTGTTGATGATAACGATGACAGTGTAGAGTCTGCTAGCGCAAGTGCTAGCGGGAGGCGACGTGGCATTGTTGCTGAGAAAGAAAGTAGCCCAACTAAAGAATATAGTCTCGATTATCCTGATGGAGAAGAAGAGCAGAGCGGCGGCTTTTACAATCAAGATGAAGAAGAAACTGATGCTGGTGGCAAATTGAATGGTTGGGAATCGGGCGGCAGGGATGAATGCAATGATAGGAGTGGCACAAGAAACCCCGATGACTTCGAGCTTGATAATCTTCCGAAAGACGAGCAAGACGAGCAAGAGGAGCAGGAGGAGCAGGCTACCTCTGCTGATGGAGATGGAGAAGAGGAGCGTGGGACTGAGCCCAACCAGTCGAATTTCATGACATCCAGCCACCCATCCACCACTGCTGCTGATGGAGATGTAGATGCTGATGCTAATGCTGACGTTGATGTTGATGCTACTGCTGATACTGATACTGCTCTAGCTGATGAAGATGGTGCTGGATCCAGAGCTCCGTCAGATTCGGCTTCAACTACTGCATCTACCACGCTCAAAGCTGCGCAAGAATTGCTGGGGACATCCCAACAAGACTATGC
>CAXIWF010001616.1:0-15181 GCA_964036045.1 Eutreptiella sp. 'Long Island Sound 2002' | reverse complement strand
CCCTGGCATCCCACAGAATCCAGGAATCCCATAATCGCTCATCAGTTGAAACGTTTCTGCATTTCATATACAGTATTTATTCCCACATTTTTATGGAGGGGTTTATTATATTTTTCTGAGTAAACTATGTCTTTAATTTACCCGCTAAATTTAGTAATTTGAAAGCAAGCTCTAGAATTCCTGCTCGTAAGTTAAATATACTTGTTTAAAATCTGCTGGCAGGTACTCGTATCCCTCAGGTATCGTTGTATCGTAACAATAATGCCAGCAGGAATACATGTGTGTGTTGCGTGTGTTGCGTGTTAAAGTTAATTTTACCTTGATACTGTTCGAACATCTGCGCTGCTGAACGTTTCCGGTCCAGTTGTAGTTTTAAATCCTTGTGTAACCTTATCTTTCTCGCATGATGCGGCACCGTCTGGACTGCCTTGGGTCAATTATCAGTTGCACTCGGACACACGATAGTTCATTTCCTAATTTAGGGCATGAACTACTGGTTGAGGTCGACCCTGTGCTTGGACGCGTGTTCTAGAGCGCAGTGTCGGAAACAGCGAGCATCGGGAACTCATCTTGCTCGAGCAGTGAAAACGACACTGCTACAACAACAACAACAGCAGCAGCAGCAGCAGCAGCAGCAGCAGCAAGCGAGATGGGTAGTGGTAATGACGATAATGACGCTAGTCCAACGAATGCTGTTTCTGACCCTTCGGGTCGGAAGGCAGCCCTAGATAGATTATTGGAAGAGTTTCCCGGGCTCTAATCCACAACAGAAAGCAGTGGACGGGTGCAGCTGGTTGCCGTTGCCATGGGCTCTGGTGAGTGCGTCGGTGTCTATAGAGGATGTGCGGCGCGTGATTGAGCGGGATCCACAGGCCCTGCAGTGCGGCTTCAACAGACAGGGCATGACGTGCGCCCACCTGCTGGCTTTGAGGAGGAATCCCGACATGGCAGTAGTGCGCATGGTGTCTGGATTCTATGGAGCAGCATGGGCATCGGAGGATGAAGTTGGGTTGCTGCCGATCGACTACGCAGCTCAGCACTGTGAGAGTGTGAAGCTGGTCCAGTATTTGCTGCAGCAGAATCCCAGCGCAATGCGCAGAGCTGTGAGCTGCGGGTTCCGAACGCCTTTGCTGCCAGCAGTGAAGAACAAGACCGCTGGTGGCATGGCAGTGTTCAACTGCGTGTTGGATGTAGATAGATGTGCAGTATCATTAATAATACCACTGTGGGGTTGGACGGAACTGTTTGATGCAGTTCGTACAATGTGCCATCCAGAGATAGTAGCTACCCTGGTTAGGGGGTATCTGGAAGCTCTAAGTCAGCGCTGTGGCCAGTATAATCTTCTCCCACTTCATGAAGCATGCTCTACAGCAGTCTCTACTGGCATGAAGCAGTCTCATGTGATCAGTATAATCTTCTCCCACTTCATGAAGCATGCTGTACAGCAGTCTCTACTGGCATGAAGCAGTCTCATGTGGTCAGTATAATCTTCTCCCACTTCATGAAGCATGCTCTACAGCAGTCTCTACTGGCATGAAGCAGTCTCATGTGATCAGTATAATCTTCTCCCACTTCATGAAGCATGCTCTACACCAGTCTCTACTGGCATGAAGCAGTCTCATGTGATCAGTATAATCTTCTCCCACTTCATGAAGCATGTTCTACAGCAGTCTCTACTGGCATGAAGCAGTCTCTACTGGCATGAAGCAGTCTCATGTGGTCAGTATAATCTTCTCCCACTTCATGAAGCATGCTCTACAGCAGTCTCTACTGGCATGAAGCAGTCTCATGTGGTCAGTATAATCTTCTCCCACTTCATGAAGCATGCTCTACAGCAGTCTCTACTGGCATGAAGCAGTCTCATGTGGTCAGTATAATCTTCTCCCACTTCATGAAGCATGCTCTACAGCAGTCTCTACTGGCATGAAGCAGTCTCATGTGATCAGTATAATCTTCTCCCACTTCATGAAGCATGCTCTACAGCAGTCTCTACTGGCATGAAGCAGTCTCATGTGGTCAGTATAATCTTCTCCCACTTCATGAAGCATGCTCTACAGCAGTCTCTACTGGCATGAAGCAGTCTCATGTGGTCAGTATAATCTTCTCCCACTTCATGAAGCATGCTCTACAGCAGTCTCTACTGGCATGAAGCAGTCTCATGTGGTCAGTATAATCTTCTCCCACTTCATGAAGCATGCTCTACAGCAGTCTCTACTGGCATGAAGCAGTCTCATGTGGTCAGTATAATCTTCTCCCACTTCATGAAGCATGCTCTACAGCAGTCTCTACTGGCATGAAGCAGTCTCATGTGGTCAGTATAATCTTCTCCCACTTCATGAAGCATGCTCTACAGCAGTCTCTACTGGCATGAAGCAGTCTCATGTGGTCAGTATAATCTTCTCCCACTTCATGAAGCATGCTCTACAGCAGTCTCTACTGGCATGAAGCAGTCTCATGTGATCAGTATAATCTTCTCCCACTTCATGAAGCATGCTCTACACCAGTCTCTACTGGCATGAAGCAGTCTCATGTGATCAGTATAATCTTCTCCCACTTCATGAAGCATGTTCTACAGCAGTCTCTACTGGCATGAAGCAGTCTCTACTGGCATGAAGCAGTCTCATGTGATCAGTATAATCTTCTCCCACTTCATGAAGCATGCTCTACAGCAGTCTCTACTGGCATGAAGCAGTCTCATGTGGTCAGTATAATCTTCTCCCACTTCATGAAGCATGCTCTACAGCAGTCTCTACTGGCATGAAGCAGTCTCATGTGGTCAGTATAATCTTCTCCCACTTCATGAAGCATGCTCTACAGCAGTCTCTACTGGCATGAAGCAGTCTCATGTGGTCAGTATAATCTTCTCCCACTTCATGAAGCATGCTCTACAGCAGTCTCTACTGGCATGAAGCAGTCTCATGTGATCAGTATAATCTTCTCCCACTTCATGAAGCATGCTCTACAGCAGTCTCTACTGGCATGAAGCAGTCTCATGTGGTCAGTATAATCTTCTCCCACTTCATGAAGCATGCTCTACAGCAGTCTCTACTGGCATGAAGCAGTCTCATGTGATCAGTATAATCTTCTCCCACTTCATGAAGCATGCTGTACAGCAGTCTCTACTGGCATGAAGCAGTCTCATGTGGTCAGTATAATCTTCTCCCACTTCATGAAGCATGCTCTACAGCAGTCTCTACTGGCATGAAGCAGTCTCATGTGATCAGTATAATCTTCTCCCACTTCATGAAGCATGCTCTACACCAGTCTCTACTGGCATGAAGCAGTCTCATGTGATCAGTATAATCTTCTCCCACTTCATGAAGCATGTTCTACAGCAGTCTCTACTGGCATGAAGCAGTCTCATGTGATCAGTATAATCTTCTCCCACTTCATGAAGCATGCTCTACAGCAGTCTCTACTGGCATGAAGCAGTCTCATGTGGTCAGTATAATCTTCTCCCACTTCATGAAGCATGCTCTACAGCAGTCTCTACTGGCATGAAGCAGTCTCATGTGGTCAGTATAATCTTCTCCCACTTCATGAAGCATGCTCTACAGCAGTCTCTACTGGCATGAAGCAGTCTCATGTGATCAGTATAATCTTCTCCCACTTCATGAAGCATGCTCTACAGCAGTCTCTACTGGCATGAAGCAGTCTCATGTGATCAGTATAATCTTCTCCCACTTCATGAAGCATGCTCTACAGCAGTCTCTACTGGCATGAAGCAGTCTCATGTGATCAGTATAATCTTCTCCCACTTCATGAAGCATGCTCTACAGCAGTCTCTACTGGCATGAAGCAGTCTCATGTGATCAGTATAATCTTCTCCCACTTCATGAAGCATGCTCTACAGCAGTCTCTACTGGCATGAAGCAGTCTCATGTGATCAGTATAATCTTCTCCCACTTCATGAAGCATGCTCTACAGCAGTCTCTACTGGCATGAAGCAGTCTCATGTGATCAGTATAATCTTCTCCCACTTCATGAAGCATGTTCTACAGCAGTCTCTACTGGCATGAAGCAGTCTCTTTGCCTTATGATCGGATGCCGCTACCGGTGACTGCAGTTGCTTTTCAGACGAGGTGTGACTATCTGGTAAATTTCATCCGCCTGTCCGTTATTTAAGTAAACCACAAGCAAAAGTGTGAATTATCGGACGGACAGCACTTTCCTTGTAAATCAGTAGTGTGATTTGATTTATCTACAGAACTCTTGATGATTAGGCAATTATTTATATTTACTCGATTAATTTAAATTGTGCATTACTAATGTAGCCACTGCTGCCGCAAACAGCAGCATGGAACACTGTGCAATGCGTATTGCGTTGTATGTATCTATCTGTATACAGTATGTAGCAAAGGCGATTAATTAAGTTCACCATGACAGTCCCCCACCATAGCAAGGAAAGGTATGATTCGAAAGAACCCCAGGATCCCTTCCGAATGATTTCTGTAATAATCCGTACGTCTGAGACAAAAGTACTTCAACGGGAGACAGTGGATTCGAAAGGGTTGCAATATGATTAGAAGTACGGTCATGTCGTTGGCTCTTCTCTTATCTTCTCTTCTTTCGATAAGGTGCGTCGCAGCAGAAAGCAGGATGTGCGGTCCCATCCCATCTCATCCCATTCCGCCCCTTAACCTTCCTCAGTCAGGCACTCAGACGATTTCTCTGTTACATCTGGGACCACCATTAATGGTTTAGGTCCGTGGTGTAAGCTAGGTGTGAAGCGGGCCCACTGTGACTTCCTCCTCCTCCACTTCCGCCTGATCCTCCGCCTCAGATGCAGACGGTGCCAGTGCCCTACGCATGCGCCGGTTCGAGTGCACGCTAGGTGCGAAGCGGGCTTGTGCCCTACGGGACCTAACCCCCGCCCGCTGCACACCCCCTCGGCCCACTGCCCCTCTTGTCCCACCCGTCCCACCCGCCGCCCCCGCAGCTGCTCCTGAGGCAGAACCGTGCAGCTCTGTCTGCCGCATTGGTGTCTGCATAGTCCGAGTGACAGCAGCAGCAGCACCACCACCACCACGTATGCGCCCACTCGTCTGGACTCGCTTGCTACTGCTACTGTCACTTGCCACCCCGGCTGCCCCGGTCCCTACCACGCGCGCACTACTGCGATTACGTGCGAGAGCGATGCTCCGACTGCTGCCATCGGGTGTTTCATCGCCTGATGCGGCAGCAGGTAGCACCGTAGGACCTGCGCCGGCATCTATGCTGCCCAGTCCACCGCTGCTCTGTCGGCCAGAAGCATCCGTGAAGCCCCCTGCGCTGCTCAGGCGGCTAAAGCTGAAGGGCCGCACCTTCCCAAGAGAGTGAGGAGTTCGGGAGGTACCAGCACCAACACCAGCATCAGGTGCCATGCTGCTGATTGGGGATGCAGAGTACGGCAAAGGCAAGCTGCCTCGGCTTGCTGGTCGACCAAGAGGGTGATGTCCGGCTAGACCTCGAGACGAGGGAGAAGGTGTCGCACTAAAAGGGCGGGCCGAGCGAATATCTACAACAGGGCTTCCAACAGGGCTTCTCGCCGCTGCACCCCACTGCGACACTGCCTGTAACGCAGCAGCATTCAGTGGAGTCGTGCCAACTGCAGACGACTCTGTGGTTGAAACATCGTCCGAAATGGCTCCTATTAGTTGATCATATTCAATCGGTTCTTCTTCGGCTTCAAATGGCTCCTCCTCCTCCAAGTCGTCCAGGTCCAGCTCTGCAAGAAAGTCAGGAACCGGCACCGCGCCTCCACTTGGCATGAGTAGCAGATTGGCAAGACTAGTTGCCGACGAAGACGGCTGCTGCTGTTGGTATCGATGCTGATTGTAACTACTGTTGTTACTGCCGCCGCTGGTCCTGCCTACAGAGCTGGTCGCACCACTACGCACCGCTGCCTTATGCGAACCGGCTGCTGCTGCTGTGAAGGGAGTCACGGTCCGTATGGGTGAGCGCGGCTCGTTCGTCCGCTCGAGCACAATGGTAGCTCCTGGCCCCTCCGCAGCTCCCGTCCACGCTTGCGCATTCGATTTGTTCACAACGAGCATTCCTCCTCCTCCTCCTCCTCCTCCCCCCCCTCCTCGCTCCCTCGGATGCTGGTGCTCCCCTCGGTATATCTGGCGCAGCTGCCGGATCGAATGAAAAGATGCCTGTTGCTGCTGTTGCTGATGCTGCTGTAGCCCAGAGGCTCTTCCCCGTTTCCCCCCGTCTCCAGCAGTTATAGGCACGTGCAGGCGTACACCGTCCCAGAATGGAGTCTTTCCAGAGTCAAGCTCATCGGCATCGGTCTCAGCAATGCGTGCTAGGGAGCGATCTGGTGTCCCCCCTGACTGCTGCTGCTGGTTGTGTTGTTGTTGTCGCCGCAGCCACAGGGGCGAGTGTCGCTCAGCAGCTTCCTCGGCCTCGGTCTCCGGGATTCGTAGCAGGTGTGGTGGGTGTGGTGGTGGGCTTCGCTGCGGCCGCTGCTGAGGATGGTGCTGCTGCGAGTGCTCCTCAGCGGCACGTAAGAACTCTCTGATGGCTAGTTGCGCCAGTGACGGCGGCGGTGTCGCGTTGGTGGTACTGATATTAGAAGCTGTCGCTGCGGCGTCATCTCCTGCAGTACGGCCCTGCTCCTGCTGCTGTTGCTGTGCCGCTACGTCTTGGCGCCGAAAAATACTAATGCTTCGTTTCATGAGCGCCCGAAATCGAGTCCGCCGCCGCCGCCGCCGCTGCCACCCACTACCGCGATCTCCTTCCTCGCCTTCAGAATCATAGTTCAGCACCGATTGCACGGGGTGCAGCGTGGGCTGGGCACGGCTCGACTCGTAGCTTGCGATGAGGGCGTCGTCGTCCAGAGTGCCCTGTTGGACAGCCCCACTTTGGCCTCCATGACCACGGAGTCTCCAGGCAAGGTTAGCCTCAGTATAGGCAAAGCCTACCGTCGGTTGCTGGGGTTGCTGGGGTGGTGCTACCTCACCTGCCCCGGGAGCAACACCTGCCCTCACACCGCTGACACTGTATATACTGGATCGACTACTGCTGCTCCCAACGCCACTCCCAATCTTGGGTAGCAAGCGGCTTTGACGAGAGCTCCCACTGGCGCCAAACCCTAACATCGACTTGCCTGATTCTCCTCCCGGCGTCAGGTCTCGGTACCCCCCAGCGGTGCCTCTCATTCGCCTCGACCCGTCGAGTGCCGTGTCATACGTGTCCAGCGTGCGGCTGAAGTCAAAGCGGCCCGACTGCTCCCCGCCATAATCGTCACCATAAAAATCATCTTCCTCCTTAATGTAGCTGGTTTCGAGCTCCAGTTCATCCTCTGCATCGGCGATGCTAGCAAGGGTGGTCTGTGCCTTTGATCGCTTGAAGGTCTCTGGTCCGAACACCGTGCGATGCCGCTGCCGCAACTGCATGCTAGCACGATCGTTCACCACATTGGCCGCTTTGATGGGCGGGCCTGTCACGCGCACCGTGTGGAACGACCCGAACTTGTTCGAATCAGTCAAGAAGATTGAACTAACCAGTTTGGAACTACTCTGCATGCTCTTATCGTCAAGGCCGCCACCATCCATGATTGACGTGGAGACAGAGCCAGAGCCAGCGATGGAGACACTGATGGGTGGCTGGGGCTTCACCGTCGCCGGAATGGATGGATCGTAGAAGAGATCTTCTATGTTGGCCTGCTCATCAGTGTCCACAGTCTGTTTGAAACGGCGTGTACGTACTGACCGCACCAGCCCCGGAAGTGACGGCAAGATCACAAGTACCGCTACGAGCGCCACCGCGGCGAAGAAGTATACCTGTCCCAAGAAGTAGAATCCAACGACCATCCCCAACACGAAGGCAGTCACAGCCACTTCGCAAGTCAGCAAGCCCAAACGGTAAGGTTGATGCGCGGCCAGCAGCAGCGGGATCTCAGCTAGGTGCTGTGCAATTCGCTCCCTGAGAGAGGGGGGATCAACTGTAGCTAGTCGAGTGATGTCGGGGTCATTGATAGACAGGATGAAACGCGCAACTGGCAAACGAGCATAAAATCGTGCGACTCTGCAGGCAGGGTTAAGGTGCTGCACTAGGGCGTGGGCGTTATTCATCAGCCCACGCTTGCGCCTCAGAATGATCATCGCTCTCCGGGCCAGCAGCATGCACCTCTCTGCCACCTTAGCAGCCACAAGCTGGCGCTTAATGATGACTTCCCTGAGGAGGATTGTTAGCGGTTCTATGCACAGGAAATAGACTGAAAGTGACAAGGCGATGCTCAGCAACCAGGTGGGCGTGTTAAACGACACGATGATGCTGTCCGCCCAAAGTAGTGCGAGAGCTACGAGCGCGAAATGCAGCAGGCACAGCAAAATGCAGATGTAGGCGAGGTACGCCTGCCCCTGTATGCCCAGGGAAAAGTGCCCAAATGCACCACTGCCACCACCGCTCCAGAAGTTCTCACCATTAGGGAAAAACCCCTGGATGACGAGCGGGCGGATAGCCGTGGGCATGCTGTCGATGATGAAGCATTGCATGAGCAGCTTCTCCTTCTCTTCACCCGACCCCTTTTTGTAGAGGCGTTGTAGAATATTGCCAGCCGTAGATCTAGTGGCCATTACACCGCGCAAAATGCGCTGTTGGTCGGCATTTCTACACACCGCTTCGTACACCGTTTCCTCGTGCGGCAAGTCATAATCGCCGAAAAAGGAGCGGATGGCGGCGCTTTTCCTCTGCCTGGTTGCGGAGAGATAGTCTGTCAGAAACAACGCCTCCTCTGCGACAGACACGCCGTGGAGAGAGCGGGCAGATTTCTCCAGACGAGCAGCTCTCAGCATATTCAGCGCCAGGCCATCGGCGCTGCGGAACTCATCCCACTCCACGAACCTCCGAAAAGATGCCAGCACTTTCTTACTAAGTCCCGATCCTAGTTTCCCGACTACTGAATCTGACTGATCCACGCTGTCGCCATCATCAGACAGAGCATTATTATGCACCATCAGATCTAAACTCAGTCCCGGGAAGGCTTGCTCCTCTTCGCCCATTTCGACGGTTCCTTCGGTGACACCGGCCATTGCACCTGCACCAGCAGCAGGAGCATTTGTAGCAGGAGTAGAAGCTGCATAAGGGGAGGTGGTGGCACATGGTAGGGCCTTCCGACTCCTGACCGAGAATTCCTTTCCAGATTCCCCACCTGGCATAACACGATGCTGGTTTTTAGCCTGCTTAGCAAGACTTCGTGCTTTCCATGCGGTAGTCATAACTAGGTCAAGAGCTCTGTTGTACAACATGCACACCGCCACTACGATGCTGCACAGCATAATTGCGTCGAATGGAGTCAGAACAGGTGCGCGATATCTACAGCTCTCATGCGTGTTTGACCACTCACAGGAGTGGCGGAAAGCAGTGAGCTGACGAGCTTCGCAGGTAGTTTCCGACGTGATGTCCACACACTCGGAATCATACGGATACACAATGTACGCCAGCAGCGTGTTCATAAATAGGAAGGTCAGCAGTTTGCCACACAATAAAACCCATGTCCGTGTTAGATGAAAATCTTTTAAACCCACATCTGATGCTTTCATGAGTTTACAGCGGCTGGCCACCCCGACCAGAGCAGGGCCGAAAGAGTGATGGCGCAAGAGCGCTCGCGGGAGTAATAAGCGCCACGACGCTTCGGCATTGGTGAACACATCTGGTAGCAACGAGTCGAAGAACTGCCGTACGGTGCGACCCGAACGCTGCCCCGGTACACCTGTATCACTGACAAGCATTCTGGCTTTGCTCTTCCTGGGAAGGAGCCCCCACATGGCGCAGAGAATTAAGAGGCATGCTCCACCCAGCGACACTAGCGACCAGCGGATAGCGTGCTGAAATACCGCATCTAGGAACTCAGCGTATTCTTTGAAGCTGCTTCCAAACTCACTCCGCTTTATAAATATGGCCGTGCCGTACTGTGTCGAAGATGACGACAGTGGCGTCAACGTCGAATCCTGCAGCTGCTGCAGAGAGCGACTGCGGCTCGGAGACGAGGCGGGATAACTACACTGACACGTTGTGGACAGCGAGTCATAAGCTAGTACCGAGCAACTGGAATCCTCGACAAATTTAGCTCCATCGAATGTGGTGCACTGAGGCGCAGTTGAGAATCCGGGACATCTGACGTCAAACTGCCCTTTATCTTCCGAGGGGCAAATCACGGAAAATTCAAATCCACTGGGACACGTGCGTGTCTCCAAGTATTCTCTTCCACGCGGAGTAATGCATTTGATGACAATATCCTTCGCAGGCACGCTCTGATAGTCGATGGGTTCCGTGTTGAGCAGCACCACGGTAACTGCGAGTCCGTCCTCCACAGCCAGACGGCGCCGCCTGCCCTCACCCCCAATAGGAGCATCACTGTAACCATCCAACTGCACTATCAAACCTGTCGAGTTAGATGCAGCTCCCTGTGGGTTGTTGTTGTACTGCACTAGAGAAACTCCAACCACGGCATTATTATCATCAGTTGCGCCAGATGCATCAATTGTCGCAGAGGATGTAGGGGCAGCGCCAAACTTAGCTGCTTCTGACTGAGGTGGACTGAAAAGAAAGTCAGGGTTGAGTTGTTCTTGCTCGTTCAACGAGTTTAGAACATTCAAGTTCTCCGATATGAGCGCAATAGGATCTTCGCCAAGCACCAGCTGACTCTTGCATGATGTAGAGAGCTGCTCGACAACGATAGAGACGTTCGCGAAAAGCTCTGCAGATAATCTTGTGCTCTTTACTCCTACTATCTGCGATAGCGAAGCAACGATCAGACCCGGAGTGGTTCCTTGGCAAGACAATGAAGGATATTCGGCGACAGTATCTACAAGTACGGATGTACAGAACTCTACAGCCACGCTAGAGAGTTGAGTGACATCGATCAGCAGATCATGCACTGATCTTGCCCGCGCGTTGACAACCTCTGCGCTGCCATCTTGGAACTGCATGCTCCTAAACAGACTCACACACATTCTCTCTCGGAAATACAGCAACTCCGTGTATTCAGCTTCAACCAGAGAGCAGTCGGAACCGTATGTCCCCGAAGGGCAACTGCATGCCACGTGGCAACGAGCGTTCGATATTGAGCAAAATGGGATCTCATCGCCGTCACTGTCTGTATGCACGCACGTCCCCAAGCCGGTGCAGTTGTTTGGACAGGATTTTGCTACATCAATACAGATTCCAGACACACAGCTTCCCGAGAAACATAAAGCATCTGAAGTACAATTACCACCGATAGATACACTCATACTTTCTAACTGACATGCTGCGTTAGAATGCCCGTCGATTCCAATGTATCCACTAAGGCAGGAGCCACAAGTTCTAGCAGTGGTGCTGCACACTTCTCGGTTGAGCGCGCTGCAGGCAGTAGGAACGTTGCAGTCCACCGCATTGATAGAGTTGATGCTCGCATCTATCAACTGAGTGGTCGCATCTGCATCTTCGTCCTCAAGTGCCGTCTCAAGCGCCTCCACAGACGACGCAACCACTGCGGGGGTCGGCTCGATGGGAAGCACCTCCACTGATGTGCTGGTATTAGCCTGGCCACCAAAGATGTCTCTTGCTGTCGCCACGAGTCTCACAACATAATCCATGTTTTCCAGTCCTTGGCCTAGAATAGTGCGTGTCGAAGCCACACCACTACTACTCTTGGCCATGAACAAATTATTCACTGATAAGATAAAGTACGACATGATGTATGTGAGTGGAAGATCGCTTGCATCGTCCGTCCATTGAGATGTGACCAACGTGTACTCGGTAGTAAGCGCTGTCCCGGAAATAGGGTTCGCAACTACTACACCTCCCCTTGGAGCAGAATTCATCACCACCACCACAGATACTGTAGCTCCATCAGCAATGTTCGTATAGCTGGAGGTAAGCGTGAAAGAGTATGACAAACCAGGTGTCAAACGGTGCGCCCCTAGGCCCAGCTGAAATGTGGATGTTTTCCCAGTTAAACTCTTTGATAGGGGAGTGACGGGGATAGTTGTTGAAGCAAGCTCGGGAATAGTTGTTGATGACCACACTGCAGTTGCCAGCTGGCCGTTGGTCTGGATCCTCCCTGTAAGGGTGATCTTGCTCTGGGCATTGTACTTGGCCTGAACCGTTTTAAGTGCTATAATAGGTATGATGCGCTGCGTAAACTCGATCTTCACAAACGCAGAGCCAAATGTACCCAGCGGATTTGTCACAACCACAGACAGATTGTACGTTCCAACGCTCAGCGCCGCAACTGGAATGGTCAAGAAAGCCGAATCTGGGGATACTGCGGCATCACACGATACACCATATGAGGGCGTCAATTGCAGACACGTCCAAGCAAAGACTAAGGACTCTGACTGAGGGAAATCCAAGTCCCTGCTACTTGACGCGTCTAGTGTTACTTCATTTGAAGCACTCGTTTTGATGGAAGAAGGTCCACTTATTCTGGCAGTCACTCCAGACACACCCATCTGAACCTGAAAGCTAGCCACACCGTCAACCACTCTAAGCTCTAGTCCGCTGATATCTGATTTGACAGTAACCGTGACTTGGAATGTGTATGTAGTGGCCGCGTCCAACTTATAGGCACTAAGCTTAAAGTGACGGGGATCTAGAGACTCCGAAACCAGGGATGGATCGTAAGTCCGCTCTTTGTACACATTCCAAGAGTACGACAGAAGCACATTCTCAGTCACAACGCAATCTGGGAACTCCGCCAAAGCGTACAAATCAACATTCTTCCATCGAAAAGACTCTGGGCTTGATCCGACTATTCGCACCTGAGGAACTACGACATCGGTGCCAGCCACATTCACCCTCTGTTGAACAACAGCTGACTGGGCGAGAAAAGTCTCTAACGCAAGAGTGAAGATGTAGCTTTGGCCAGCAGTGATGTACTGGTTGGGAAGAATGGCGACTTCGTCAGTATTGGCAAAATTAGTATTCAAGAAGGATGCAATATTAGCGATATTGTGACTTGAGTCAGAGCCAGTCACTGACCACACCACCGACGCCCACGGTCGACTACCAGATCCAGATGAACTAGTTGCATCAAGGTTAATATCATCACAAGAGCCAACCAGCTCTGCAACGGACAAGAGTGCGGTTGGAACTAAGGGATTCGCCGGCCCGGCGATTGTAAGGCTGCTTTGTGGTGAGTACTCATATGCTGCACAATCAGTGAGCTCCACACACGCTGCTCGAATAGTATCGTCAAGCAAGATGAGCGTGTCTCCAACTTTAGCCAGCTCCAGTCCGCTACCAATTTCAACAATAACTTCGGAGTCACTTTCCCAGTAGCATACTGCATCAGCTGAGCCCGGAAACGAGAATATAACATCACAGGCGAAGGAGGTGTACGTTTCGTCAAGAACAGACTCGCCCCGGTCAGTTACTGAGTGGAATGTAATTATGATCAGTCCTCCATCATCAGAAATTCGAGCTTGAGAGAGTCTTGGCACCGAAGGTGGAACTCGGATATTTCGAACGTTTATTGGAATGGTCAAGTTTAAATACTGGTCGGATCCCTCAGCCGTGGCACTGAGAGTCACAGTGTAGCACCCAGTCACCACTGAGCGAAGGACAAAGTCTGCTTGTAGCTTGACAGAACTCTTGTGAAAGTTAACCACGTCAGGAAGGACCGTCGCGCTGGCGGGGTCCACCGCAACTACTCCCACACTACACGGGACGGTTCCAACGACTAGGCGCACAGTGAGCAGATCCGTTGGCACTGAATTCAGCCCGAATGTGAATACCTGCTCCGACACACCACTGGATATAAAGTACTGCACGATGTTCTCGTGGGTGACCAGCGCCTCGATTCTGCGACAGCACGTGGTTGTTACACTGGTCTGTGTCCCAAGCATGTCAACGAGAGGCATGACGTGACCGGAGAAATCCTCCGTGTAACAGTAGAGGGTGTAACTGCTGCCTGGACTTAGACCGTTGACAAGAACACTCACTCGTTCACTAGGGTCGGTGGCAACGGCATAATGGCCCATCGCACGAACCTCCAATATTGATGCTGGCGCCGGAGTCCCCTCTAGCAGCGCCGCACAGAAGACTGTACCTGGTGCCGACACACTGACAGTCACGTCCACTGCTGTCGCCGAGGTGTTTACTTGCAATGGGAATACAATGGCAGGGTAGAGAGGGATCAGCTCGTACTTGAAGTTGAGCACCGACCCCGATGCGATGCGGTCATCGCAGTTCGTGTAGCAAGGGTTGATGATGTCCGATGTGCCTGGACACGAGACAGTCTCCACACAATTCTCTTTACAGTTTGCGCACAGCACGGGGTAAGAGTTGCACACGAAAACCCTCCACTGGTTGCCCCCACAATTACCATCAAACCGCGTTCTCAACTGCAGACTGGAAATAATGCTCTGCACCGTATTATGATCGGAGCATGTGGCTGTGCGTTCGTAGGCTATGCCAGTGGTATAGTCGTCAAGGATAAATGTCGTAGATAGCGTCGTAAATTGAAGATCGTCGAAGGGAAGCTTCAGAAAATTGTCGATCAGTGACTCCCAAGCATCGCATACGCCATCCACCGCTATCCCCTTGTAGTAGAAGTTCCCGAAAGAGAAACTGAGATCTATATCCTCATAATCTGCTTTGGTATCGAGGTAAGCCTGGTAAGCATCCTGGTCCTCAAAATCCTCGAGATTAACTGTAGGAGTTGCTGTTGGGTAGCTTGTGGGCGGATTTGTTTCGCCGGGCTGAGTAGGTGCGGAGGTAGTTGGATATTTGGATGGAGGACTGGTTGGCACACTTGATGGGACACTTGATGTCGGTCTGAACGTGGGCTGCCCACTAGGAACGCTGCTAGGCTGAGCAGACGGCTGGCTGGAAGGTTGGCCTGAAGGCTGCACAGATGGTGTCACACTGGGTAGACTGGAGGGTTGTTCAGAGGGCTGACAAGATGGATAGCTTGAAGGTTGGTGCGACGGCTGGAAGGTAGGCTGGTTTGATGGTTGGGCAGAAGGCCAAGCGGATGGTTGGACAGTTGGTGAAGAAGATGGTTGCGCTGTGGGTTGAGTGGAAGGCTGTCCCGATGGCTGAAGAGTGGGTTGTGTGGATGGAATCTGGGTCGGCTGCGACGAAGGAACGGTCGAAGGCTGTCCTGTAGGCTGACTTGTGGGGTTAGTAGGTTGCGATGTAGGCTGACTTGATGGCAGTGCCGATGGTTGAGAAGTTGGTGATGAAGATGGCTGCACCGATGGTT
>CAXIWF010001615.1:0-11410 GCA_964036045.1 Eutreptiella sp. 'Long Island Sound 2002' | reverse complement strand
GTTCTTCCGCTAACATCAACCCGAAGTCTCAGTGAACCTTGTTGAGTCCCCTCCATTGCCCTCTCTCCACCCTCTGTCACCCTGAGCAAGCCCTGGCACAGTGCGACTCTACCATAACGCCCGCCAAATGCGCCACTCCTTGAGTCTCCTGAGTGGCTAGTCTGAGCTGGTGGGTGTCCGCTGTCGCTGTGCTTAAGCCGCTGAGATAAATAATGTTAAAGAAATAAATACTGGGTGTCTGCGGCCTTCTTTGTTGTGGCCTGCCCTCTCGTGCTCTAACACTCGGACCGTGCATGTTGATCTGCCTCTCTTGAGTGTACTTGAAAAATAAAAGTAGGAAAATAAAATATAATGAAGTGGATCGCCTGATGCCGCGAAACTGCGCTGATGAGCACTGTTCCTGGGCCGACCCTGCGATTCGTTAATGCTGCAACTGACTCAGACGACCTTTAAGTGCTTCCGTCAGCGCCCATGGAATCCCCCGCGTCCATGCGAACGGGACCGGGAGATCAAAGTACTCGAACTCTCCATCGCTTTGAAAGGATCTCGCCTCCTCTCCCACGAATATCTCGTAGTTGTGGCGCTCCAGTCCTACTGGCCTGACTCGACCCACCACCACTATCACCGGCTCCAGGTCTCGACTAGTCTGCAGTCTCGGGCTGTCGATCACTGGCAGTCCCCATTGCCACATCCTCCAATTTCCACATCCTCTGGCCAGCCAGGATGCCGTGATGGACTCCACCAGCGAGCCATGTCTGGCCCCTCCAGTCAGCACCAGTGTGGACCTCTCATGCTCCCACGTTCTGCGCTCTCGGACGAGACTCATCTGCAGTTCATGCAAGCTCACCTGAGAAGCCTCACTCCAACAGAGGAACAGATCCTGCAGTGCAATAGGACTCCCCCTCCACGCATTGGCCCATGGGCCGGAGGAGTAGTACCTTCCTGACCAGCTGAATGCTACAACGTCGTCGGGCGCCTTCCGCTGCAGATACCCGTTCAGATCGCCGCCCGCCATCACGCTCATCCACAATTTCTTACCCTGTCTTGAGAACACGACCTCCAGGTCGGACACCAGAGCGAGAGACCAGACCCCCAGCCTGTGAAGCGCCCCTGCAAGCTTGTGGGTCACCTGAACCCACTTTAGATAGAACTCTGGGCAGTGGAACTGCAGGTGCGAGGCCCGCAGGGAGTCCGCCGCCCCACACCAGTGGCACTGCTGGCCTTCTCCGGCGACCTCCATCTGCATCCCCAACGCCCTGAGAAGCATCAACTTCTTGAAGCTGGACGAGACTATGGCCCCTCCTTCGAATGCCTTCACTTGGTCGTAGGCCGACCACCTGGCATCCCATCCGGCTAGTCCTGCTGCAGCCCTATGACGAATCGCTTCGTTGTAAATCTGGTCCAACGTCTCATCTAAGGCCACTACCACCGCTCCTCCAATGCTGAAGACCGGTCCTGGAACCAGCTCTTTGGGGAGAAAGAACTCTCCCTCTTTCGACGCCTCCAGTTGTGCCGTCGCCTGCTCATCAGCCAACCGGTTGCAAGTTGAAAGGAACTCTTCCAACCCGCTGTCATGCTGTGCTTCCACCCAAGCCTCTCCATATGTCTTTAAGTCTGACTTACCGTATGCTCCTCGGACGAGGTCATCTAACCAGGTTCCATACGAAGGAAGCTTGATGCCCGTGAAAGCCCCCGCCGAGGAGTCCGCTGCAACCAGTTTGACCCCTGGCAAGTGATCGAGCATCTCAATCCATGTCGATTTAGCCAACTCCTCCATTGCTGTTGAACTGCCCGCGTGCACTCTCAAACCGAAGCCCCGCACCTCCAGAATGCGGCCCGCCTTAGCCAGCACCATTCCAATGCCTCCGCGGCTGCCTCTCAGCCCTCCATCAGTCACAAGCAGCCAGGGCTCGTCGTTACCACCAGTGGGCGCCATGGGTCTGGGCAGAGGCGCCCCTCTCGCTGTCAGTAGCTTTATCTTGAATGCCCGCAACACGCGCCAAACTTGCTGAACGTCGTCCCCGGGAGTTTCGTCATCGAGCAGCTCATCCGCTACCATCTGAGCCAGTCCACTGCGGCTGTACGGCATCTTCAGCACTTGGCGCAAGTACCTCATCTCTGCTCTCAAAGGCAGCCACGGGCAACCTGTGCCGCCCCACGGGGGGGGCAGGTACAGGAATAGCTTAGCCACCCTGATCGACAGGCCATGCGCCTCGCAGAAAGTCCTGTCAATGATCAGCTGCAAGTCCCTCAGCCATTCCTCTCTAAAGAGGTAAGCTGACGCTGCATAGTCGAATCGGGCCACCATGAAGGCCATGATCACTTGGACAGTCTTAATGGGCAAGAAATCGGCTCTAACGATACTCGGCGTCAGCTTCCTCCACTGCGCTACCGTCGCTGAGAGCCATTGAAGGGGCTTCATTTCTTGGAATACCGGCACTCCAATGCACGTTGGAGGCTGCTTGGAGGCTTGCATCATTAGGCCTACACTCGCTTCCTCCTCGTCCAGCTCTCTCTGTCTCTCTCTCTCTCTCTCTCTCTCTCTCTCTCTCTCTCAGTCTCTCTCTCTCTCTCTCTCCCTCTCTCTCTCTCTCTCTCTCTCTCTCTCTCTCTCTCTCTCTCTCTCTCTCTCTCTCTGTCTCTCTCAGTCTCTCTCTCTCTCTCTCTCTCTCTCTCTCTCACTCTCTCTTTCTCTCTCTCTCTCTCTCCCTCTCTCTCTCAGTCTCTCTCTCTTTCTCTCTCTCTTTCTCTCTCTCTCTCTCTCTCCCTCTCTCCCTCTCTCACTCTCTCTCTCAGTCTCTCTCTCTCTCTCTCTCTCTCTCTCTCTCTCTCTCTCTCTCTCTCTCTCTCTCTCTCTTGTCTTGTCTTGTCTTTGCTGGGCCGCTGCTTATGCAGGCCTCCACGTGAGCCCCTGGAGGTCATTGAAATCCCTAGTCGCCCCGCCGGGCTGCGTAGGGTGTGCCCTTTAAGTCCTGGTGGTGGAGCCCCCACTGGCTCCTGTTGCTGTTGCTTTCGAGACTACAGTGGCTCCTGCTCTCACCCCC
The DNA here is from genome assembly GCA_964036045.1 of Eutreptiella sp. 'Long Island Sound 2002'. Lineage (NCBI taxonomy): Eukaryota > Euglenozoa > Euglenophyceae > Eutreptiales > Eutreptiaceae > Eutreptiella > Eutreptiella sp. 'Long Island Sound 2002'. The sequence continues at coordinate 8,366 of CAXIWF010001615.1, read as the reverse complement.
AGTCCCGCTGCATGGGCTTCGTGAATTGGTCCCCCTTTAGTGCTGAATTGCGTATCTGTTATTCCTAAAAAAATTAGTTCCCCAGAAGTGTGTTGGCTCCATTCGCCCCTTGAGTGGTCCTGTGCCCCGCTCTCGATTTCTGTTGAGAATTTAATTCTTTGTTATTGTTGATTGTTCTTCCGCTAACATCAACCCGAAGTCTCGGTGAACCTTGCTGAGTCCTCTCCATTGCCCTCTCTCCACCCTCTGTCACCCTGAGCAAGCCCTGGCACAGTGCGACTCTACCAAAACGCCCGCCAAATGCGCCACTCCTTGAGTCTCCTGAGTGGCTCGTCTGAGCTGGTGGGTGTCCGCTGTCGCTGTGCTTAAGCCGCTGAAATAAATAATGTTAAAGAAAATAAATACTGGTGTCTGCGGCCTTCTTTGTTGTGGCCTGCCCTCTCGTGCTCTAACACTCGGACCGTGCATGTTGATCTGCCTCTCTTGAGTGTACTTGAAAAATAAAAGTAGGAAAATAAAATATCATGAAGTGGATCGCCTGATGCCGCGAAACTGCGCTGATGAGCACTGTTCCTGGGCCGACCCTGCGATTCGTTAATGCTGCAACTGACTCAGACGACCTTTAAGTGCTTCCGTCAGCGCCCATGGAATCCCCCGCGTCCATGCGAACGGGACCGGGAGATCAAAGTACTCGAACTCTCCATCGCTTTGAAAGGATCTCGCCTCCTCTCCCACGAATATCTCGTAGTTGTGGCGCTCCAGTCCTACTGGCCTGACTCGACCCACCACCACTATCACCGGCTCCAGGTCTCGACTAGTCTGCAGTCTCGGGCTGTCGATCACTGGCAGTCCCCATTGCCACATCCTCCAATTTCCACATCCTCTGGCCAGCCAGGATGCCGTGATGGACTCCACCAGTGAGCCATGTCTAGCCCCTCCAGTCAGCACCAGTGTGGACCTCTCATGCTCCCACGTTCTGCGCTCTCGGACGAGACTCATCTGCAGTTCATGCAAGCTCACCTGAGTAGCCTCACTCCAACAGAGGAACAGATCCTGCAGTGCAATAGGACTCCCTTTCCACGCATTGGCCCATGGGCCGGAGGAGTAGTACCTTCCTGACCAGCTGAATGCTACAACGTCGTCGGGCGCCTTCCGCTGCAGATACCCGTTCAGATCGCCGTCCGCCATCACGCTCATCCACAATTTCTTACCCTTTTTTGAGAACACGACCTCCAGGTCGGACACCAGAGCGAGAGACCAGACCCCCAGCCTGTGAAGCGCCCCTGCCAGCTTGTGGGTCACCTGAACCCACTTTAGATAGAACTCTGGGCAGTGGAACTGCAGGTGCGAGGCCCGCAGGGAGTCCGCCGCCCCACACCAGTGGCACTGCTGGCCTTCTCCGGTGACCTCCATCTGCATCCCCAACGCTCTGAGAAGCATCAACTTCTTGAAGCTGGACGAGACTATGGCCCCTCCTTCGAATGCCTTCACTTGGTCGTAGGCCGACCACCTGGCATCCCATCCGGCTAGTCCTGCTGCAGCCCTATGACGAATCGCTTTGTTGTAAATCTGGTCCAACGTCTCATCCAAGGCCACTACCACCGCTCCTCCAATGCTGAAGACCGGTCCTGGAACCAGCTCTTTGGGGAGAAAGAACTCTCCCTCTTTCGACGCCTCCAGTTGTGCCGTCGCCTGCTCATCAGCCAACCGGTTGCAAGTTGAAAGGAACTCTTCCAACCCGCTGTCATGCTGTGCTTCCACCCAAGCCTCTCCATATGTCTTTAAGTCTGACTTACCGTATGCTCCTCGGACGAGGTCATCTAACCAAGTTCCATACGAAGGAAGCTTGATGCCCGTGAAAGCTCCCGCCGAGGAGTCCGCTGCAACCAGTTTGACCCCTGGCAAGTGATCGAGCATCTCAATCCATGTCGATTTAGCCAACTGCTCCATTGCTGTTGAACTGCCCGCGTGCACTCTCAAACCGAAGCCCCGCACCTCCAGAATGCGGCCCGCCTTAGCCAGCACCATTCCAATGCCTCCGCGGCTGCCTCTCAGCCCTCCATCAGTCACAAGCAGCCAGGGCTCGTCGTTACCACCAGTGGGCGCCATGGGTCTGGGCAGAGGCGCCCCTCTCGCTGTCAGTAGTTTTATCTTGAATGCCCTCAACACGCGCCAAATTTGCTGAACGTCGTCCCCGGGAGTTTCGTCATCGAGCAGCTCATCCGCTACCATCTGAGCCAGTCCACTGCGGCTGTACGGCATCTTCAGCACTTGGCGCAAGTACCTCATCTCTGCTCTCAAAGGCAGCCACGGGCAACCTGTGCCGCCCCACGGGGGGGGCAGGTACAGGAATAGCTTAGCCACCCTGATCGACAGGCCATGCGCCTCGCAGAAAGTCCTGTCAATGATCAGCTGCAAGTCCCTCAGCCATTCCTCTCTAAAGAGGTAAGCTGACGCTGCATAGTCGAATCGGGCCACCATGAAGGCCATGATCACTCGGACAGTCTTAATGGGCAAGAAATCGGCTCTAACGATACTCGGCGTCAGCTTCCTCCACTGCGCTGCCGTCGCTGAGAGCCATTGAAGGGGCTTCATTTCTTGGAATACCGGCACTCCAATGCACGTTGGAGGCTGCTTGGAGGCTCGCATCATTAGGCCTACACTCGCTTCCTCCTCGTCCAGCTGCAGGACCCCTTGGCGCAACATTGCGTGGAACAGTTCTAACTTGCCCGGGTTCACTATCCCTCCTGCACTCTTGGTCGTCTCGATGCGGTCCCATGTCAGGTCCTCAAAGTATTCCTTACGGAAATGGAATAATCTGCGGTCGTCACTGAATATGAGCTCGCTGACTCCGAGCACCTTGTCACCCTTGGAGAAATGCACCGCTTCTGACACGAGGCTGCACCGGGTCCTCACTGCACTGGCTGTCTGATAGACTGCCGGTGCTGCACTGTCCCCCTCCAGGAGCCCGTCTGCCGCGCCGTACGGCTCTCCGAGGCCATGCTCCGTGACGGGGTAGATGACCTGCCGTCGGTAGAACTGATCGAAGCGGTCTTGGCAGAACCATACCGCTTCCTCCTGCGAAACTCCATCCTCTTCTTCGGGATGTCCCACCGTGTAAATACCGGGCTGACCGTCTACTCTGCGCCAGTTTGCTGCCATTCGCAACAGGGCATCCAAGTTTTGGAGTTGCAATTTGGGGAATGCGCCCGTCTCGTCCCAGTCCAGCAGCCAAATCTCCCCATGGATCTCCAGAATCTTGTACGCACAGCGACGCAGGATGATGGCCATTTGGGCTGGGTTAAAACCCTTGCGGTACGAGAAGAGATTCGGTCCCCAGAGCCCAGTCAGTTCACAGACATCGCTCAGCAAGGAGTGGTCCAGCGCCGTGTTCACTCGTGAGATGGACGTTTCTACGAAGATGTGCCTGTACCCGCTGAGGTAATAATAGGGCTCCTTCTTGCGAATGCCGTAGTGCGCCACTGAGTTGAACATCGAGGCGATACCCACCGACAGTTGTTCCATTATATTCAGCATGCAGTGCCTCGCCACCATGCCGCCCTGCTTCAACTGGGACGACGGCAGTAGATCCATTGCCGTGGCGTCCGTCATGGGTCTTCGCAGCACCTTACAGAGCCTGCGCATGGTACAGGACCCCTCCTCGATCAGCTCTTCCGCAAACAATTTCCTATCGTGGTGGTCCTCTGGGTTCAAGCGTCGCCGCCTCATTGCAATCCATAACTCGTCCGGCGGTCTGTCCACACAGCGCTCCCTACATAACGGCTCTCTATAAGCTTCCTCCAGAATATCGAGTTGCAGAAGCTCTCCTCGGTGTAAATTATTTTCCTCGGCCTGACGACTTATCTCCCTCAGTTCCTCCTCCACGTCGACGTACGATTCATCCGGGTGCCCTTTGATGCCCCCGAACACTGTGAGAGACGCCCGCGTCAGCCGCATGTGAGTGCGTGTGGCGCTGGTGATTCCCACGTTCTCAGACTCCTCCTTGTCAGGAATTTTCACACCTAACTCCAGCAACTCCTCCTTCGCTGCAAGTGCTCTTCTTTTGCACGCCAATAGTCCTGCTGTGTCTTCCTCAGACCTCAGCCGTTTCACAAACTGGTTTCTGACACCTGTCGGATCCCTGTAGATCAGTTGGTCGGCCACGTGGTGGTAGACCCCTAGGAACTGGTCCGGCTCAGCCCCTCCAATTGCCGCCCAGTACCAGTAAACCTCCATGGCATCCATCAGGGCTACTCTATCCCGGTCCACCGTTCTGCGCCAAGGATATCTCTTCCAGCCAAACGGCCGGACAAAGAGCCCTGGGATACGCGCTGTGAACAGCTGGGCGAAGTGAGAGCCCACTCCCGGGATTAAATGTCGTTCGCAATCGCGAAAATGCCCCCCCGCGAAGCCATGATCGATCGCTGTTTCCGAAACTTTTCCACCCCTCTTCACCCGATTGGTTATTTGCGCTGGATCTCCAACATACCGCAACCCCAGCGAAGACCATGTCCTCGACCCCGCCGTGAATTGTCGGAGCGGTGATCGCTCTCCCTCAAAAGTCCCGTTGAAGTCGCCGCCAAGGAACAGCGCATCAGGCCGCACCACTTGACAAGCCAAAGCCGTCTCCCGCAGCTGCATCTTCTTTTCGGTGACAGAGGATCCGGGTCTCAGGTGAATGGACCCTACTGCCCATAACTTGCCATCCGCTGCTATAAAGGCCACCACCAGTGCGTACTCTTCGTTCAGCAGCGTCCAGACATTGTCGTCGGGGGAGAGAAGGTACCTCTCTATTAACACAGCCAACCCCAGTCCTTGCCCCTTCTCGCCTTCCACGACGTGATATTTTCTAGCCCAGTCAACATGCTTCAGCTCCAGATCCCATAATTCCTGCAACAGCGCCACTGATGGCGCTAGTCCTACCATCCAGTCTCTCACCACTTCGACCTTCTCCGTTCCACCCCCAATTTGAAGAGTTAGTATGTCCACCATGGTCTCTGCCCCTGGGTCATGCCGTTCCGGCAGATGCGGTGCAAACTGCTGCATCCATGACCGGCAACTGCGGATGCCGGATGCCGGTAGACTCATCTCAGGTGGAATGTGCGTTCCTTGGAGTCCGACTGGCACCCCTCCCGGCAGGGACTGAGACCCACAGCCCCAGGAAGTACGCTTGGACCACTCCTTCTTCACCAATGGATCCCCCGACCCTTGGTGTACGCATACTCGAAGCACCCCAACCCCGGTGCGCAATATGGAAGCTGTTGTCGCCACAAACCTGCCGCAAGTTGAGCATAGGTCTCCTTTCAAGATCCACTGGTCCGTCTGCACTGAGTCCATGGACTCTGACATCCCTGACAGGTCTTCGTTTTCCCCGTGATACACCAAGAGAGTAGAAGACGGCAGTATTAACGGCACCGAGACTGAGGTGTCCTGCTTGAGTCTCTTCTTGTGCGGCCTCAGGGCCTGCGCAAAATCCTTGAGTTGATTCATCATCTCGTGACGGATTGGCGCGGTCCACTGCCCTTTGATGCACTCGAACAGGCCGCTCCATGGAGACGACACTAGTTCCGTACTGCTGCGGGCCTCCCCCAACCGTAGCGCTCCGCGTCCGCCGCAGATGAAGCAATGAAATCGTTCCAAGTCTGCCTCTTGGACCACTCCACAGTCCCAGCACGCCATGGGACCTATACTTTCAGCATACCCTGTGGTCCATGCCCCGTGCTGAGCCTCCTTCTGCGTCTGAGACAGTTTTTCCCACCAGATGTCCCCTGCCAGGTCCCTAGGAGTCACACCATATCCTGCCATGACCTGCAGTACTTCGACGAGGGGCGCACTCACCAGGCAGGTCGCCGGCAGCCATGCTGGGATTCAAAACTTGCCCCGACCCGCTCCTGCGCCAGTGCCACGACCTTTGCCCCAACCGGATGGGCCTTGCCTTCCTCTTCCGGCTCCTTTGCCAAAGCTCGCAGGATCTCTATTCTGTCTCGCCGACGATTCCTTGTGATACCGCAGCAACACGTGGTCCGGCTCTCTGCTCCTGTCGTCATACCTGTTCAGGAACCCAGTTCCTCTTTGATAGGATCCCGCTCCATCAGTCACTCTTCTTCGCTTGACGTCATCCTGGATCTCCGGCTCTGGAATCGGTCGGCGACGCACCACTTCCTCGCTCAGGGCCATTGCTGCCCAGTGATTCGCGTCCATGAAATACTTCCCCTTGGCTGAATTCCTGGACCTAACGTCCAGCTCCACCTTCTGGTCATCAGAAACAAACGAGCGCTGAGGGTCCTCTCCCGGTAGTTTGTCCAACTGGGACTGGGGTACTCTGAGTAGTCCCCAACCATGTCGCTCATGCTTGTCGTTCAGTGCCATTGCCTGACCGAATACCTTCTCTATAAATACCCGCACATCAGTCAACGATGCCTCCGTCGAGGTCATCCAGGCCACCCTGATGACTGTCCTGCCATCCTGCTGGGCTACCCGCACTCTCCCGTTGGGCAGCTCCACTGCCCCATACTGTCCTACTCTTGCCTTGAGGAACGACTCTGCCGCCTTTTTGCTCTCGGAGACGTGGCCAGCCACTTTCTCGAACCCCTCTGCTAGCTCTGCCCTCCTTTCGTTGGTTTTACACTTCGTGACAGCCATGATGAACATCTTCCTGGTCGTCTGCTCCTGAGCCTCCGACCCCACTACGGCCTTGTCAACCCCCGAGCTCAAGAGCACGGACATAAGCTCACTATGCTCGTCGTCGTCGTGAGAATTTAACTCCATAGATCCACTCATGATGAAGCTCGACCAGTCCAAATCCTTTCCATCAGCCGCACATCTGACCGCCCAGGCCTTCATCGCTTCTCCTATGCGGCTCAGGGTGTCTTGCTTGCTCTTGGTAGCGTCACTCTCCCCAAACTCCTCTCTGATCACTCCTATCCATGAGATCAAATCGTCCTCAATATCCGCCTGTTCCAGAGCCGTCTTCTTGCTCCAGAATTTCGTGAGCACGGTTAACAGACCCTGACCATCCTTAGTATACTCAAACAATGATGAGTAGGTCCTGTCGATCTTTGACCCCATCAGTACTTTGAGTCCATTCACTGCCCGTCGCACTGCTTGCTCAGAGGTCAAGGACAACACCGCATCGAACTGCTGCAAAGTGGTCTTCTCACCGTGATTCACACCGGGCTCCTTCATTAGGGCCTTCCAGTTTCGCGAGGGCTGAACCACCTCGGTTCTTATGGTGTCGGACACCTTCAGTCTGGTGGTGTTCTTGATGCGGGCCCTCAAAGTCTTCAGAGCATTACCCATATCCACGAGAGTCAGAGGGCTCGGACGCAGAACCTTGCCCATTCCAACCTCACCAGTCGCATCGGAGGCCAAATTCATTAAGACCGGCTTCTGGATCCCTTTCCCCAGGCAGCTGCACGCCGCATACCAAAGTCGTACTACGTCGGTTTGTGGGCTCACCTTCAGATTCGTTGCGTCCAAAGTCGTCAGGAAATCCTCCAAAGGTAGAGCCGCCAATTGCCCTCGAAGTCCCGGACAATCGCATTCCTCTATGATGTTGGCCTGCCACTTCCCAGCCGCCTCAACCGTGGTGATGGTGTCCAGCTGAGCTTGAAGATCTCGCAGCAGCGTGTAAATGCTCCACACCGATCGATCAGGCTCTGCATCTTGCACCCAGGCCCGCTGAGTGTCGGAGGCGTTGCCAGAAATAAAAAACCAGAAGAACGCCAGAGTATGGATCAGGTTTTCCCGTATCGGCACAGACAGCACGTTCTCGCCAGATGGCCTGTGCACCCCGGTGATCAGGAGCTCCTTGTCTTTGCCACGGGCCACTGAGTCGATCGGCCACAGGTCGTACCCATTGAGGCTGTCCCGCTTTGCTGATGCCTGTAGCTTCTTCCACGCGTCCTTGCCGATAGACATCCTGAGATAAGCGCAGAGAAGAGTGCTGAATAGAGGGCAGATCGCACGATTACCTGAACCTAGTCGTCTGGCTGGTGTTCCACCCCTTGAGGTCACGTCCCGTTATGACTTCCGACTGCCGGAGGACACCCTACTGAGAGGGGTCGCGGTCACGCTGTAATTCTAGCCGGAGGGCACAGTTACAATGCCGCGGCTCAGAATTCCTGTGTGCCTTCCTGCCACTGGCTGGAGGACCTCCCTCGGGAAGTCGCAGCCCGTCCTGAACCACCAGATCACCCGACGCTGGCTGAAGGGCAGTGGCAGAACCATCACCCCGTCCCCCTGAGCTAACCCCCCTGGTTCGGCCAAAGTTTGACCGTTGTGTTTGTTTTGGGCACCAGGGGGGGTCGCCCAAGGTTCAAGGGATCCGGCGTCCAGATGCCGCGTCCCAGCTCAGAATTCCTGTG
>CAXIWF010001614.1:0-15334 GCA_964036045.1 Eutreptiella sp. 'Long Island Sound 2002' | reverse complement strand
CACAGCATGTCAGCGTCCACTCCTGGCGAAGACATCTACACAGAGACAGGCAAGCGCCCCGGTAAGGACAACAGCACGGGCCTGGTAGCTGGGCACGCCTACACGCTCATCTCCGCCAAGGAGTCCTCCAAGGGAGACAAGCTGGTGAAGCTGCGCAACCCCTGGGGCTCCATGGAGTGGACTGGGGACTGGTCGGACAACTCACCTCTTTGGACCGAGCAAATGCAGGTAGGGATGTAGGTACTTGTATGTATGTGCGCAGATATATGCTCACACTGTTCTCTGTATACATGCAAACTTATGCAGCTCGTATGTATACTGTTTCATGTGATGTTCGTCTGTATAAACCGAATTACTATGCTGATTGATATTCTCTGCCGGACCAGAGCCTTCCCAGTATTTATTTTGTTTTCTTGAGCTATCCGCAATGGGGAATGTGTGAGTGTGCTTCGCTCTTTCGCAATATCGTTTTCCCCATCTCTGAATCATTTTGCTGCTCCGTATTTGTTCATCTATTCATACATACATACATACATACATACATACATACATACATACATACATACATACATACATCTTGTCTCTGCCCACCATGCGCACCGTGTGCAGGCTGAGATCGAGGTACTGACCAAGGAGGACGACGGCACCTTCTGGATGTGCTTCGAGGATGTCATCAAGTACTTCTACTCGATCAACGTGTGCATGGTGCGCCACCCAAAGTACAACCCTGTACCATGGAAGGAGCAGCGGCGCAAGTTTTCCTATGAATACGACCCTGATGAGGCCACTCCAGACACGCACAGAATCCAGGTTAGTCTTTAAGCTTTTTATATGTTACATGCACACATGCATCTTCAAGAAAATGTTTAAAAAAAACATATTTTTACAAGAGTATAAGTATATAATCGTTTTGTCTCTGTATGTAATCTGCATGCGTACTATAGGTACCTATCTACGTGCTTACGGTAGCCAAGCCGGGCACATTCTGTGTGTCTGTGCACCAAGAGGATATTCGCTGCGCGGGCGCCAAGCCCTACATCGACCTGGGCGTGTCCGTGCTGAAGCCTAATCCTGTGTACGGCACCTTCGAGCTAGTGAAGGGCACGGGCAACAGCGTGGAGCGTCAGAACGAAACGGGCGAATTCAACCTTCCGCCGGGAAAGTATATTGTCGTGCCCACCACCACAGGCATCAAGCTGCGGGATAGTCTTGAAGCTGCTGCTGCTACGGATGCAGGGGCTGGGGCGGGGCGTGCGGAGGGTGCAGTAGAACTCACGGTGAAGAACGAAGCTGGAGAGGTAGAATTCAGTCCGCAGGTGGTAGCGGCCTATACAGAGCTGTTCCACCGACTGGATGTAGACGGTGACCAGTTCCTGAACAAGGCGGAGCTAGACCAGTACATGATGCGCACCGAGGGATCTCCCATCCAAGACAGCGCCTACCACTGGCTGCTGCATAACTTCGAGTCCAGAGAAGCCACCGGTCTCTCCTTGGCTGGATTCCTTAAATCCCAATTGTTTGTCTTCAGACACACTGGCTGTGACGAGGGAAAACTCAGAAATGAGTTTAAAATTCTTGGTTTTAATGCAGATCTGCGGCTGGATTCTGGACGTGGAGCAGTGCTCTGTGTGCATGGTACCGTGGACTACACGCTGGTGATGGCTCCCTTTGACCACGAAGCCTACGAGGAGGCTATAGAACTCCCCGCTATTTCCCACGGTAGCCTGTCAGAGTTCGAGGACGGGAAGATCCAAATGTATAAGTTCCGCTCAGGCTACGGTGGTGTCTGCTTCGTGGTGCGCAACAACCACACTGCGCCGCTGGTGTTCGTGTTGGACTGCAGCGAGAGCAAGAATGTGGTTTCTCACCGGAGCAGTCTGAACCATCAGGAGACGATCCCACCCAACGAGGCCAAGGTGCTGCACCACCTCTGCCCAAAAGCCAGTGATGGAGGCAGCTGGAGCTGGGCATACTCCGCCTCCTACATGTGGGACGAGTAAAACGCATAATGGCACCGCCAACCCCGTTCCCCCCACCATCACCATCATCACGACCAGCATCACCATCATCACGACCATCATCAGCACCATCACCAGCACCACGGCCTCAAAGCCAATGAAGAGCTGGGTAGATCTTAACCGCAAACATCCGATGGCAGTGCCTGTGAGTGAGACCCCATCTAAGAGCTTTGTTCCAGGCTAGGAAGTACCGAGTAGAAGAATATATCACAATGCATGTAACGTAATTATAAAAAATCACTACCATTAGATAGTTACAAATACTTTATGTATCTAATCAAAGATGGGCTACGTTCATCAATGACTGGTTCGATATAGCAGAAGTTCGAAGTTCTCAGATCGGGCAACAATAGTGACGACATTGAATTACTAAACAATTATGAATTTATGCTATTTTATATTTGTTGTAATCAGCATAACGGTGTAGCTGTATTCTCTTCTTGAGCTTGGATTCCTGTTTCATATCGAGTAAGTAACACACACATAGCATTATGGAGCAATATAAATATTAATATGACCTAAATGCATTCATACGTGAGGAATGAGGTTTCTCTCGCATCGAGCATGCCTGTGTTTGATAGATGGGTAATCTTACCCGGGGTAAATTAACAGAACGAAACTTTTCAAATGTATTACCAGCTGCTGCTCCAGCATTTCGCTTGGTAACTCATAGTTACCAATTGGTTACTGTTTTAGCTTGTTTTAACTTAATGTTGACTTCCAAGTAATCGAGACCCACACTGAGAGAAAATGATATTCACTATCGAACTTTTTCTTTCTGCTTCACCAGTGAAAATTGTCATATTTACCATAATACTTATGATGAAGGTAGCTCCGATGCCTCTTAAACTAGCATCATTTCGATTTCAACCGACTCCCCCCTGTCCTGCTCGTCTGGTATTGATATCTGGGTAAGTAACGATTAAAGTTACGCTCTATATCTTCCCTAAAGAAGGTTTGCCAAGAAGTTATAGTTCATCATATGGAACTTCCTGTAATTCTCCTCAAATATATAATAGATGTACCGGTACTGGCAAAAGTACATTCGGCATGAATCTCGCCCTCGCAGAAGGTATGATGCCTATAAGCGAGCATCAAAATATTTGCTAATATTCGACGGTGTTCGGGCCAAGCTACGTATTCTCTACCGAAGTGACTTGATCCTTTGTTTTAATGCCCATATCATGAATGCTTGACCTTGTGTGTTAACACATCTATACATCGCCTCTGTTTGCTTTGACCTTGTGTGTTAACACATCTATACATCGCCTCTGTTTGCTTTGATAAAGGTATTGTTAAAATAATATCTACGGACACGATTCGGGAGATCCAGCGTGTATACGATTCTAGCCCATGCCTCCACCGCTCCAGTTACATAGGCACAGGTACCTAGAAGCAGTTGGTTAAGCTCTCCTTTTATATCCCTATGCGTACTGTTGAATCATTCTTTATACGATATGACAATGAGACCTAACAGTAACACCTCTATCTTGTTTCACCTCATACCACCACCATTACCATTTCCACCGCTTCGTCGTCGTCATCATCATCATCATTCATCGTTCATTCATCATCATCATCACCATCATTAAAATCATCATCATCATCATCATCATCATCATCATATTACCGCAATGGTTCACACAGGAGACCCGGTGGAAGACTGGCTGTCTTCCAGTCACGCGGTAGACGCTGGGCTTTCTGCCATCGTACAGGACATGATATGCCGTGGCCAGTCACTCATTCTCGAGGGTGTACACGTCAGACCCAGTCGGGACCTGATCGAGCAATGGCGCGCGGCGGGTGGCAGTGCTACTGGAGTGCTGCTCAAGATATCAGACGCAGACGCGCATCGGCAGCTCATATATAAGAGGGGCGAGTTGCTCAAGAAAGGAGCAGAGCAGCAGTTGCGGGAATTTGAGCGCATTCGAGCGATACAGGATGGCATGGTACGTATGGCACAACAGGCAGAGTGGATTATTATAGAGCAGCAACTGAGCTGACATTCGAGCGATACAGGATGGCATGGTACGTATGGCACAACAGGTAGATTGGATTATTATAGAGCAGCAACTGAGCTGACATTTAAATGATCTGATTGCACACAGGGTGTATATGTGTGGAACCACAAGTTGGTCGTTTCCTTTACGGGGTATGTGAACCATCGTGTCTCATGGTGACATGTTGGTTGTGGGCATAACTGGTTATCAGTTATGATGGATCTAATCACGGTGACATGTTGGCTGTGGGCATAACTGGTTATAAGTTATGATGGATCTATTCACGGTGACATGTTGGTTGTGGGCATAACTGGTCATAAGTTATGATGGATCAGATCACGGCAATAAAATCTTCTTGCCCACCGTGCGGTCATCGCCATAGCCACCGAATTTAATATGTGATACTCGAATACTAGGTCTTCGGTACTCCCCCGTTGAATTATAGTGGTACTGGAATATTGGAATACTGCAATGCTGCTCAGGCAGTTCAGCGGCATACAACGTCCATCGGAAGGCAGAGACTTACTGTACTGGAATACTGGCTTGGTAGTCCAGCGACATACAAAGCCCATCGGAAGGCAGAGACTTACTGTTCTGTATCAGACCTGTAAAAAGAGCAGCATCATATCCACCCACTGGAATGCTGCTTCTGGATCGATGAGCTCCGTAGTTATTGTATACATTGTCAATGCACTTTTAGTAGTAGACTAAAAAATTACATTTCATGTTTATGATTATATTTTTGTGAGCTATTTAATACATACTTGAGCCAACTCACCTCTATGGAGCCCACTCACCTCTAGCGAGCCCACTCACCTCTAGCGAGCCCACTCACCTCTAGCGAGCCCACTCACATATTGGGACTATATCTAGCGAGCCAATCCATCTGTAAGGGATGTTCCCATTATTAGGGATCGGCGAATAGACCTGCTGAAACCAGATATAATGCCTACAGGAAGTTTAACCTATTCCACGGTGTATCGCTGTGCTGTAAGTATATGAACCCTGTGGTACACACTATACTATCACGGTATACCTTGTCAGGGACTACTAGAATCCTTCGTCGCCTAACTTCACAGTATACCTTGTCAGGGACTACTAGAATCCTTCGTCGCCTAACTTCACGGTATGCCTTGTCAGGGACTACTAGAATCCTTCGTCGCCAAACTTCACGGTATACCTTGTCAGGGACTACTAGAATCCTTCGTCGCCTAACTTCACGGTATACCTTGTCAGGGACTACTAGAATCATTCGTCGTATAACTTCACGGTATGCCTTGTCAGGGACTACTAGAATCATTCGTCGTATAACTTCACGGTATACCTTGTCAGGGACTACTAGAATCCTTCGTCGCCTAACTTCACAGTATACCTTGTCAGGGACTACTAGAATCCTTCGTCGCCTAACTTCGTATATTGCGATAACTGTCACAGGGTAGATGCTGTTACTTACACATCACTTCAAAACTGTAACCCCCCCATCCCCCCCACCCTCCAATATAATTTACCTGTTAGGGACATATATAAGAATGCATATCGTTGTAATTGATAGCTTGCGGAACGCCTCATTACAAGCAGCTCAACCTATACATAACTTCAAAAACACTGGCAGATCCATACAGCAAACTCCTGGTCTGTATACCACACCACTATGATAGTTTAGTCATCACGCTTGGGCGACCATGTCGTAGATCCAGCTGATGACAATGTACTCTTCTTTGACGATCTCCGCGTTACTGCCACCACTACCACCACCACCCCAGGAACTGCCACCGCCACTGCCTTCCTCTCCTCCTCCTCTACTTATGTGTGCGGCACCACCCTCTCCACTGCCGGGACCATTAAGCACTACTCCGTGCTGCGGGTGGTTGCTGCTGAGAAAGGGATCTTGGGATTCCGAGACGGGTCTGCTGGCGCTGACGGGGATGCGGTAGACAGCGCCCTCCAGGCGACACTCTGGCGCACTGACTCGCTGCAGCAGGTACGGGCTGCACAGCCCTGCCAGCAACCCAACATTAGGGCTGTCGCTTTTGCTGCTACCGGTGGTGCTGCTATTGGTGCACCAACTATTAGTGCTGGTGTCGCGGGGACGGTTGGTAGTGGTGTGTGCATGTACGCTTTCGTCAACACCACCGTGCATCAAGTCCGCCGAGCCAGCTGATGGATTGATACTCATATCGACGAAACTGCTGACAGAGTTGTCAACTGGGTGAATACTGGCTGACCCCTGGATATCGATAATTCCCACGTAGGGCCGGCAAGTCTTGACATTAAAACCGTTGATTGGCAAGAAAACCCAGATAAACCCGCCCCAGGAGGCGGATTTTAAAGCGCCTTCTTCGAAAATTATGCGCATACTGCGTATCTTTGGGGTGAGTTTGTGGACATGCGTTGATGCGAGGGATATTGAGGAAGGGCGATAACTTAAGTCACTGCCGCCTGATGGACCGGGATCACCAGTGGTATTGTGTGAAGGGGGTTGAGTTCCTATCGATAATAGCGGAGGGCTCTCACCCACCTCTGCTGCGTCATTGGTAACATCCCCTCCGGCTCTAGTATTGCTACCATATCTTCCAGCAGGATAGCAGTTAGGGGACCACTCCCTGCGTGCATCACCACTCACAGCATGTGCATTCAGATCGGACTGCGCTCGACCCACCAAGGTCGGACTGCTAGCACCCGCCTCACCAATCAAAGTGATGCCGCCCAACTCCTCACGGTACCCTCTGTCCCTCGTACTCCTGCCACTTGCATCGCTAGCACCAGCGTTAGAATCGATGCCCAATACAGCAGATCGCAAACTCTGCATGGTCGAGATCACCTCCGCGCCTCCAACCTGGTTACCTCCCAGGCTTCCCAGAGTTCCCAGAGTTCCCAGACTTGGCGGACTACTCTCACTGCCGATGCCGCTCCCGCTGAATGCGTCTACTTGTCGACGAGTGTTGGAGAGAGAGCGCGGGCGAGAACCAGCAGAGGAGGAGCTGCAGTGGTGAATGTCCTCTCCGTCCCTCATGCCTTCGCAGACGGGGCTCAGGCGTCCCCATTTCCCCGATGCCGAGTTAGAGCCGGAGCCCAGCCCGTGACCACCCCCGCCACCACCCCCAGCATCAGCATCAGCATCAGTCATAGCGAAGGTAGAAGCAGCGGCGTATCGGTTTGCAGCGATCTGCACCATCGCACCCAGCTGCTGCACTGCTCCTCCAGGCGCCTTGGTCAGCAGCGCACGCCGTACCTCGCAGCCGCAAGAAAAGTGCAGGTTTGATCCGAGGTACTTCGGCAGTGTTGGGTCGGTGGTCAGACTCACCGAATAAATATTCGCGGAGTGCCGGGGAATGCCGGTGAAGGCAACCTCGGAGTCTTCGTCGTTCTGCAGCGTCACTACTTTGCAAGAGTAGTGCTCAGACCAGAAGTTGAAGATGTGCATGAGATAGCGCGGGTTGGCTTGCAGGTATCCCGTCTGTCGCTTCAGCATGCTAAGTGAGGGCTTCCCGCTAGCAGTTTTAGACAAACGCCGGATCTTAATGAGGTTATCGATCAGTGCATTCTTGGCGGTTAGCGTAGTTACCACGTCTTCACCGAAAATCTGCTTGACCGTTAGGAAATGATCTTTGGAAGCCTCCTCTCCCCAATTGCACACGGCCAGCACCGTCCATTTGCTCAAGATATCGTTCTCATTAATAGTGTTTTCTTCCTTCAGGAAACGCTTGACCGTGTGTGTCTGTTCCTTTAACCGCATCACATCACTCCCCAGCTCCAGAATGTTCGCCTGAGCGCGCAGGTGCTGCCGGGCTCTGCTGGGTGAAAGTGAACCCAATGTCAAGTTCGGACTAAACGGTCTGACATCCGGGCTAGTAAGCTGCTCCTGTCGCTGGATTATTTCTTTCTGTAAGGACAGGGGAGTGAAACTACGTTGCGGATTGCCCCGTTGGCGGGATGCTCCGGCAAGTGCCTGTTGCTGGCTGTACCGCGGTTGCGGGGGATAGGACTGGAAAGTTAGAGGAGCCGGCGACGCCCCAATACTAGAAAGATTGGTGTCTCCGGAGTTCAGCTGCTGAGACTCGTCGTAGGTCACGCTCATGCTCCTGCTGAGACTCATGCTGAGCGAAAGCACGTCACGACCATCCCCGGCGCCCTCCACGTACGGGTACACAGACTTGGCGCTGCTGCTGAAACTACCACTACCACTACCACTGCTGCTTAACCCACTGCTCTTGCTACTTTTGCTGCTCTCAGAAATCGTGGATAGATCTAGCTTACTACTGGTGAGAACACCACTTCCACTCCGCTGCAATTTCAATTGCTGCTGCTGCTTCTGCTTCTGCGGTTGTGGCTGTGGCTGTGGCTGTAGAAGCTGCTGCTCTAGTCTCTCTCCGCTGCGACTAGCCACCAGCTGGTCTGTGCTCCCCTCTAGCGGGGTCAGGCCGGCGAGGTCGATGGGCGTCGCGGGGTCATCGTCTTCGTCTGCAGAGGGCGCCCGCAGCACCCGCACCGAGTGGGAGGACTGCAACTGCAAGCACAGCAGCTCGGGGGTCTCCCGCTCCAGCAGATCCAGCGCCACGGCTGCCACGTCAGTCGGGGGCAGAAGCTGCTGCGCAATGCGGAGCCGCCGTGCCGATATCGCGTCGAGGTTGTCGGAAATGATGAGAGAGCCACCAGACATGGCTTTGGCAGAGGCGATACCTTGTATCTCAGCGTCAGAGAAGTGCAGCGCATCCCGCAGCATGATGCAGTCCGGGTCGTTCACCCACCACCTGCGGTGCATGAACAGACGGGTAAGCGAGTTGCGTACCATATTGCGTGCGCAGGGCAGGTTCCACTTATCCAGACGGGGCAGCGGGAACTCTGCATGCCACGATAAGCCTGCATCTGCAAATGAAAACACACATTAATATTAAAATAAATGCCAAACATTTTCAGAAACAAAATATTGTAAAACGTAATAAAGGAAACTTTGAGGAAACAACAAAAATTGAGGATTGGGTATGACCTTTTCTAGGCGGAAAGATCGAAAGATTTTGAGAAAAATGGAATGAATGCATCTCCACATCAATAAGTCTACCGATTAGCGAAGTAAAGATAGCACGCATGCACGCATGCATACGTGTGAGTGGTTCTGTACCTGCTGATACTCTGTTGGCGTGGACCTTTCCGATCATGCTACCAAGAGGCGCGCCACAGCCCAAAATGCACACTTTGTCCTGAACTCCTGCCTCGAAACAAGTAGCACCCCTCTCTTCATCTACTGCACGCCAGTCACCTTCACCACTACCACCGCTGCCACCACTACCACCGCTGAGGAACAACTCGGAGCTACCCGCACTCTTGTCACTGGTGCGGAAAAAGAGCGGTGAGTTGGGACTCTTACCAGATGCGCTTCCACAGACAGAGCCCTTAGCTAAAGCTGCTACTGCTGCTGATGATGGAGTAGAAGTAGCAGTATTAGTAGCAGTAGTGGTGGCGGTGGTTGTGGCATTCTGTGCGGCGGAATTTACTAGATCCATGGCCATCCACATCGCCTGCGCCCGAGTCAAGGTGCGGTCATGATAGCTCTGCTGCGCATCATGCAACACTGCCGAGTACAGGAAGTCCAGCTTCAGGTACCGGAAACCCCACACGCCCGTGGCCACCTCCACAGTGTGGCGCACATGATCCTGCACTTCGGGATTAGTGACATCCAAGCCGTAGAAAAACTTCCCACAATTGGCTGAGTTGCTCGGGCGAGATTGGAAGCCATTTCTCTTCAACACCCAATTAAAGTGCTTTTTGGCGAGTTCTGAATGCTGGTCACAGCTGAACGGGGCAAACCATAAGCCAGGTAGGAGGTTTGCGGCTTTGATTTTGTCAACCATACTTTGTAAGGAGTTGGTCGGGAACTTCTTTGGGTTGACTGTTGTCCAATCCCCCCATGCAGCTTGGTATCCATCATCGATCTGAAATAGGTTAAAACCCTGTCGAGCAGCATTTAACCCGTTATATCGTCTCATTGCATCCATTTTCGCGAGGTTGACTTCCAGATCGGTTTCCGTTATTTTCTCGTAGAAATGATACCAGCTGCACCATCCTGCAGGAACCCTGTTTCCCTTGGGCAGGACGCCTTTCAAGTCGGCCACTTTGTTCTCCGCGGCGGAGATCTCCATATACCTGGCGAATGGGTCGACCAGCGAGGTGACTGAGTAGAGCACCAGCCAGTCAGTCTCGCGGGTCTGCCGAGATGGCACCAGCACTCCGTCGCAGGCCACGTGCACAGAGAGCCTGTTGTAGAGGCTGTTGGTGGCCACGCAGCCGTACTGCTCCCGCTGGCTCAGGAAGCCCACTACCAACCCGCAGCAGCTGCGCAGGTCCGAGAGGGCGGTGAACATGTCGCTCGCCACATAGTCCCTCGAGCTCTCCCACTGCGCTGCCTTAGTCTCCTCCAGTCCCTTCCCGGCTTCCGCCCCACTGCCATTGTAGGCCCGCTCTAACTGCCGTGGACCGTCGTGCGCTGCTTCAGTGGGGATGGTCGAACCTTTCTCTCTTGCTCCACCCTCGCATCCAGGTACAGATACAGCCCCCCTGTTCCGAATGCTGCCTCCGCCAGAACGGCTGCTATTTCTGCTGCTGCTGCTGCTGCTGCTGCTAGCACCACTGCTATTGATATCATTGTTACTATTGTCGCTGATGTTCCTACTACTCTTAATCCTTGTCGTAGAAGTGAATGGAGCCATCAAGAATCGTACAATCCACCATCTGTTGCATCTGCTGCTGCCGAGGTCTGTCTGATCAGGACCGTCGCTCAGCCCTAGGTTGATGCGCAGCGCTGCTCCGTCCCCTCCATCATGAAACGCCCGCACCAACACACTGGGCATGCTGTACCGAGGAGGGAGCTGGCCATGCAGCACGGCTCCACAGAACGACCAAGCGTTCCAGCCGTTCACGAAGAAACTGCGCCCGTTGCTGATGGGGCGTTGTCGGACTGCCCACCACCACTGCTTCGCTCGACTGAA
Organism: Eutreptiella sp. 'Long Island Sound 2002'; assembly: GCA_964036045.1. Classification (NCBI taxonomy): domain Eukaryota; phylum Euglenozoa; class Euglenophyceae; order Eutreptiales; family Eutreptiaceae; genus Eutreptiella; species Eutreptiella sp. 'Long Island Sound 2002'. The sequence goes on along the minus strand of CAXIWF010001614.1, from coordinate 4,333 downwards.
GATGCGCCGGCCTGCGAATACCAGAACTGACAGTACTACCAGCGCAGACATGGTAACCTGGTTGAACCACAGCAGGTTTGGTGTGTGCAGGTACCGGGTGCGGAGAATAAGCCACAGGAGCAGCAGGAGTAGGAGGCAGAAGAGCTCTGTGCTGGGAGGCAGCCAAGACGTGAGCGCCCGGAGAAACGATGACCTCCACCCCTGTTGTGCACGGTGCTCCCTTCTTCCCCATTGCGATCGGTGCCGAGTCCTCTGAGAGGGGTGGGGGCGTTGGTTGGATGTCGAGTATGCGCGATAAGTGGAGGGAGAACTGTTACTATTATTCATATGGCCAATACTTGTGGCGTTAGTGCTGCTGGTGCTGTTATTGAATCTTCCTCCTAGAGCATTTATTTCCAGAAAATCAAGCGAGCCCACTGAAAGAGAGGTCAGTTCCGTTCCCAGTAAGCTGTCTTCAACTTCAACTTCGGTTTCAACTTCGGCTGTGGAACTACGCACACCACCTGCACCACTGTTACCTCCGCTGCCAGCACCACCTTCAGTGACCTCACGGCCGGCGGCACCAGTGAAAGCTGGATCCATGCTGTCACTACTGGAGGCAATGTCGAGCTTAATATCAGTCGCAAGTTCAGCTTCGGCCGGGTCAGGTGGTGCGGGTATCTGTGCATGTGCCCGGAAGAGTGTGATTTTATCGAGATACACAGCGGCCACTGTGCTGCCAGCCAGCTCACCATAGAAGCGTATTCTAGAGGTATCCTTGAAGGTCACATGTGCCTTGATGAGGCAAGCACTGGGTGCCGACTCTGTGAGGGGCCTGCCAGGAGACCCTGCCCCAGACTGTACTCCTTCATTCTCACCATTAGATGTGGTGAATGTGGATTGTGATTGTTTTCGGTGGGATAGATCAGAGAGCTTGGGCTGGTAGCCCATAGGAGCAGCATATGCAGCAGCGGTGGCGGAGGTGGCAGCGGTACCACGCATCACATCAATCGAAATTACGTCCACGGGCTGCCAAGAGGGGAAATGGGAAGCCTGGATAGTGACTGCCTTATCTGAATGCAGGTAATCAGGGACAGTGTGTCTGCCGGCTGCAGCCGTAGTATTACTACTAGTAGTCGCATCAGCAGCACCGATTTCGGGTTGTCTCCGGTTATGGTCAGCATCGCGACTATCAGTTTCATGCTGCGGCAATGAGGAGCTATTCCCCTTGTCATGAGACGGGTAAACTCCTCCACTATGAGGGGATTGAACAGACTCGGTTTTGACTGGGATATATATAATCTTTCCGGCGCTATCAATGGAGCAGTCGAATGGTTCTGTAACTTCTACTCCTCTACAGTTAATCAGTTGCATCCGGCCACGCACGTGACAGAGCCGGCCTAAACAATCCACTCGGAATGTACCTTTCTTCGTGTTCGAACTGGAATTACAATTTGTGTTGTCATAAGAATGGGATTTGAATTGCAAGAATAGCTTGCCATCGGTGCCGATTCCCTCGAAGAGATCAAAGTCCAGATCCTCGTTGCCCACAGTGTTCATCCTCTCTGAGATAGTTGATCAGTGGTTAATTGAGACTGTAACGAGCGAGCTGATTTATCATGGAGGCTTGGTTCCTGCTTTGGCTGCACAGTTGTGACAATTCAAGGCTCAACTAGAAGAGGATTGCCTCCAACCGGTAACAAAAACGCACGAATAACGAATAACGAATACAATTGCGGGATTGGGCGCTTCATCATACGAGCTACTGGAGGAGTATGATATTAAGCCCTTTGCTACCGGTAAGTAAGTTATGATAACTTTTGATACTTATCCAAGTTACCCGTAAATTTACTCGTAATTCACTATGCTGGAATGAGAGAATCCATACTCGATGATACGCTGAGTAAAAAAAAGTACAAATTCATTGCATGAAATTTTGAATTTTTGTTTCGTTTTTGTTTGGTTTTGAAACTTTTTTGACACAGTGGCACTGGCATTTTCGAGTAAAATTTACCATTGGTATCACAAGGAGTACGAGTAGAGTTATTTATATTGGCAATCTTGCCGTGTAAACGATAGCTGTATTTAACAGTTGCTAGCTGTCCTTAATATTCAGTACATAACGTTCTACCTGTGTTTCAGTCGCACGCTTTGGCATATCATATAAAGTTACCACCGCCGTGATCATGAGCGCACCAGAAACTGTTGTATCCAATACCTTCGGCAGCTCCGCGAAGCGCCGGGTCAGTTATTACTATCAAAATGATGTCGGGTTGTACTACTTCGGCCCGGACACCCCATGAAGCCGCACCGCCTACGGATGACGCATCAATTGATTTTATCATACGGCCTGTACCGCAAGATGGAGGTGTACAAGCCTAAACCCAGCACAGAGCAAGAGATTGAGAAATTCCACTCGGAGGATTACGTTGAATTCCTAAAAAAGATTAGCCCAGACAATGCTAGGCAGTTCAGTACTCAACTGCAGAAGTTTAACCTTGGGGAGTATACCGACTGTCCTGTGTTTGACGGTCTCTATGAGTTCACCTCTACCTACACAGGCTGTAGTATCGATGGAGCCGTTAAGCTCAATCACGGCCTGACGGATGTGGCAGTAAACTGGTCGGGAGGTCTGCACCATGCTAAGAAGAGCGAAGCATCTGGATTCTGCTACATTAATGATATTGTGTTGGCCATCTTGGAGCTACTCAAATACAACCCGAGAGTGCTGTACATCGACATCGACGTGCATCACGGTGATGGTGTCGAAGAGGTGAGTGAGATTCAACTATGTCTGCATGAATTTACGTGCAGTGCTATTTATTGCACTTAATTATATTCGACTGGAGCTGAAGATCAATGATTTTTAATTGATGGGACTGGTCTATACATTGGACGGCGTAAATATGCATATTCCGATAATATTGCGGCCTGGCTAATCTCTCTCTAAAAAGTACTGTAACCACCTCACATCAAAGACTTTCTTGTTTCGATGGTTTTGAGCAATTCTTGTGGTGGTTATCAATAGTGTGTTCTTTGAACATTATTAACATGCCACATTTTGCAATATATTTGAATTATTCCGAATAAATATACAACATATGCGACAGGCCTTCTTCACCACAGATCGAGTCATGACAGTATCCTTCCACAAGTTTGGGGATTTCTTCCCGGGAACCGGGGATCTAAAGGATGTTGGAGTCAAGTCGGGCAAGTACTACAGCGTGAACGTGCCCCTACAGGAGGGCATGGACGACAAGTCCTACGAGACAGTGTTCAGACCCGTGATCGACAAGGTGATGGAGACCTACCGCCCTACGGCCGTCGTGCTGCAGTGCGGCGCGGACTCCCTAACAGGTGACCGCCTTGGCTGCTTCAACCTCACGCTGCACGGACACGCCAAGTGCGTCCAGCACATGAAGTCTTACTGCGTGCCGATGCTGGTGTTGGGGGGAGGTGGTTACACCGTGCGCAACGTGGCGCGCTGCTGGACGTATGAGACGTCGGTACTGTTGAACCAGCCCTTGTCCAATGACCTGCCCTACAATGACTTCTTCGAGTATTACGCACCCGACTTCAAGCTGCATTTGACGCCTACCAATGCGGAGAACATGAACAAGAGGGAGCACCTGGAGGCCATCACTGCGAAGATATTGCAGGTGCGGCATTCATTGCTCGCGTGGTGTAGATTCATTGAGTTTTTGAGTTTTATCCATTTACAAGGATTCAAAACAACCGTTTCCGGCTGAGCTTTTGCGCATACTACAACCTACCATGATTATCACATTATTCTTGTCACATTTACTAATACTTTGATATGCTACGAATATTGCAGAACCTGAAGAACTTGGAGGGAGCTCCCTCTGTTCAGATGCAGGCCGTGCCTCCTGATTGGGTTGTCCGGAATCTTCAGTCAAGCACACCGCAGGAAATCGAGGACGAATCTCCGGACAAGCGCACCCCTGCGCTAACAAAAGAAGGGGCGACGAAGCGCAGACGTGAAGACGAGTACTACGATGGAGACAAAGACAACGACGACGTCGACGACCGTAGTGCGGGGCGTAAGACAGGATCTAGCAAGAATGCATCATCGTCATCGTCATCAGCTGCTGCAGCAACATCTTCTTCTTGTAGCTTAGTGATGTCTGGGGGCGACGGTGCTGGCAAGAAGGAGAAGGAAGCGAAGGAGAAGGTGAAGGAGGAGGAAGAGGAGGAAGAGGAGGACAGTGACATGCCACCGCGAGCGAAGGAGCGCCAATACATCATGTCCAGTGACGAGAGATCTCCCAATGCAGACAAAGGCACTGCTGCTGAGGATGCTAATGCGGAAGATTCTATGGATGTAGAGTAGAGG
>CAXIWF010001613.1:0-19904 GCA_964036045.1 Eutreptiella sp. 'Long Island Sound 2002' | reverse complement strand
GTGCCCTTGCCAACTGCTGCTGTCATTCGACGATCCGCTAGGAGGGCTACGATCGGAGTTACTGTTACCGTCAATCTCGCCATCATCATCTCCATGGTCTGTAATTTTGTTGGGGCGACAAGAGTCCCTGCTATCATCTGAAGCCTGCATCAGCTCGATAAAATACCGCAGCGAGGCAGCATGATACGCACCAGAAGCACTTCCCTGCTGGTCGGTCATAGCACTCGCTGCACTTCTAGTTAGATCAGTAGTCTCGGAAGCTACGCGAAAACTAGAAGTATAAATCGAGCTCCTGTGGATGAATGGAAACAGCCAAGGGTTGCTTCCGTGTCCGTACCACTCCCAGGCGCTGCGGAAGCGTTTAGCGGGTCTGCGCACGATAGATATAAAGAGAAAGCGTCGCTGGTTGCTGCTGCCAGGAACCATCTCGTCCAGTAGAAAGTCGCTCCGCTTGCTATGGTGAAGCCATGCACGGTACGGAAACCCGCTGCCGTTACTGCTCGCTGCTGGGTGCAGAGCATAGGCACGGTCACCCGCTTTAGAAAAGTCCCAAGTCTTTCCCGGATTCGAATACGATGGTAGAAAGCAGTTCTGGGCAAGATCTTCGCACAAATACCTCCACATGATCCCGGTCACTGTACTGGATGCTACCTGTTGGGACGATAGTAACAAAAACGCACAAGAAGCAAACAGGCGTGCAGTTAGATGTAGTTCACTTTATTAGAGACGTACATATAATATTTCTGATGTGATTCATTCCATTCAATACCTTGTGAGTCTTTAGGAAGACAACCGGTGCGGGCACTTCTCGAACGAGTAAGTGGTGTTGCACTGAGGTCAAATTCTTTAGATCAACAGCGGGGTCAAAGCCATAAGATCTCAAACCATCGCCTCTCAACAACCGACAATCGGAACTCCATGAAAGCAGTAGGTTGGATCCAACAAAGCTGACAATAAAAACTGTACCCAGAATGGCACAATATAAGCTGCAATAGGTACCGACATTGGAACAGCAGAACTTACTGCTTGGCATAGCGCCGGTGTAGATCACATAAGCCCCTTCCTACCGATGGAGTGTAAGAGGGCAATGTCTCGAGATGAGCGTGCCGTACTGGTAGCAGTACGCAGTTCGTAGGAGTAACTTACGTTAAGTTAAGTTAAGTTACTGTATGTGGATAAATTTACCAGGATAAATTTGCTTTTGATTCCAAAAATATTGGAATTTCCCATATTCAGGCATTGGAAATAATCAAAGGAACAGCCCCGAACCTACCGAAGGTGACTAAACTCTACCGGCAAATTTTTATACAGTATTGCTGTAAATTTACGATGGAATTTGATGATGCTATCATATCAGCACTCCGTTAAAAGTGTCAAAACACATGTTTTTCTGCGAAGATGATACTATAGCAAAAGTTCTTCGGCTAGTGCTTTTATATGAAATTATTGGGGATCCCGGCTGCATCAGTTGCAACGTTATATCGTTATAATGAGCTTCGTTATAACGATAATAAGTTGTGTGACATCCAGGCTTTCACATGCATGGCATCAGGCAGCAGGTTACAGTGGGCTAGGAAACAAAGCATAGCCCTTATTATGCTGTTATGATAGTATTATTGGGAGGAAAAATGCAACTTGTCCAGGTAATGCCCCGCTGCGCCGAACGTGTGTCATGTCTAGCTTTAAACTTAAATTTCCTACTAATTCTAGCGGCAATCGATTGCGAAAAGGAATGAATAGGCACATCAATGCACAAAAAAATATCTACAATTATCATTTAATTGAGTATTAGTATTGTGAGTATAGCTGTGCTTATAGAGTGACTGGGAGGCTTCGCAGTAGATAAGTCATCCTTCAAGCGCATTGGCAGGGCCACTCCCACCACCACCATCCTCTCCATCCACTACACCTAGGAAGCCCAACTTGCGCTTTCGACCACTGGGCGGGAGTGGGGCATGCACAGGGAGGATCTTGTTGTACAGCAAGTCTTCGCAGTAGCAGCACAAATAAACAACCAAGAAGATGGAGGGAAAAGAAGTTTCAGTACTAAAAATGTAGAATTTGACTTCATATATCATAGTGAACACTATCGACAGGGACACAGCGGTTTAGGTAGCACACTGTAAACAGTGGTACAGGGGTAGAGATGTCATAGTAGCCACCAAAGTGGCCCGTACTTACCTGCAATGAAGTCATCCGAGCAGGAAGCCACGAAGAGCTCTGCGCGCAGGCCCAGAAACTTCGCCTTCGATTGTGGTGTAGGCAGCGCTAGTAGCACACCCAGTATCTGTGCAGTGATAACAATTACGCGTTAAATTGATACAATACCATAATTACCTATTAGCACTAATTCAAGCTCAGGATTAAAATATAATATATGACCATGGATATATATCAAAAGATAACAAAGCAGAACAACACACCACACGGCATATAGCCCCCCAAGTTATTGCTATTTTTAGTCAAGTTTTAAACGACATTATCCAATATATTAGGATTATAATATAATATGGCATTGGTGGTAGTGATGGTGATAGGTGAGAAGGTGGACTACCTGAATGGCCTTGTTACTCGCCTCCGAGCGCGCGATGTTACCACCGCCGCCCACGGGGTAGGAGAAGGAGCTAGACGAACTCGGCACGCCGTAGATGCTGTTGCTACTGTTGGCAATCTTAAAGAGCAGTTCAACACAATGAGGCTCCGACAGCACGCGGCGCTGCATCCGCACCAGCTCTGAACTTGACTCCGACCAGCTGCGCCACTGGCCGGGAGGCTGCACCAGCGCCATTAGGCAGTCCAGAGCCAGATCCCGCACTTCCGCGTCACTAGCCCCGCTTGAGAAAAAAGATGGTTTAGCAGGCACGTGCATTACAACATCTTGCACGACGGTGATGGGCTGCTGCTGCGGTGGGGGCATTGATGTAGCACCTGATGATGATGTTACAGGAGCAGTGATCCCTGTGATTGTGGTTGCGGTCGCAGTCTGCCCAGTTGAAGCTGCAGTATCCGTCACCGGTGCTGACTCCAAAGTGTTCAAACTAGAGCTGCTGCTACTGGTTTGCCTTCTATTGAGCACTATCTTCATATCTGCACCACTGGTGGCACCTCCACCCCCTCCAGATGCTGCTTTACTATCAGTAGATCCCATGTCACCAGCGGGTGAAGCATCATAGGAGGAAATATTCCGCATAATCGTTGTCTTTTTGCGCAACGTGTAAGTCAGTGCGGGACTGCACTGTACCAAGTATGGTTTCACGCGCTTTTTATTAGCAATAGCTGCTGCCGTTTTAGCCCGTGATCCCGGTGCAGTGCCACAAGCCACACTGCTGTCGCAAATAGCTCCAACTGAATCATGAGCCAGGAACTCGGATCGGAACATACTGGTGCAGAGTAACTCCACCAAGCTGGAAAGCAACAGCTGGGGAGCGCGCACTATGGCAGGCGCATTCTCAGGCACCTGCACCAGCTTGACCAGCACCTCAAGTGCACGTAGCGTGAAGCTCCGGCTGACGAGAGGCTGTGCGCTGAGCAAGGCGATGATGGCTGCCAGCAGGGACAGTGCAGAGGACGAGTACTCCGCATTCGATTCTGCGCATACATGTGATGAAAATCTGAAGTCTGTCATTTGCCGTTGCAATGATAAGCGGTTTTCACTGCTACTACTGCTATTGCTGCCACTGCTACTACTGAACGATATCGTATCTTCCAGATAGTGAGCATGTTGCTGTCGCTTCAAGCCGGTAAGATCAATCCTACTGCCAATATTAGCCAGGATATCCAGAGCAAACTTGCTGACTCGGAAGGTGTGGCATGACTCTACCGCCACCAGCACCAGAGAGGATAGGTGTCGCATGATAGGTGCAGATGCGGACAGGAGCTGCTCGTTACACGCCTGCATAGTTGCAACAGAAGCATTACCGATACCATGTTACGTAAATAAGAAAGAATATAACAATTTTCTATTCCAATTTATTTACTGTAATACATGGGTTTTAATGAGCTCACAAATGTGCATATGTGTGCGGGGGGGGGGGGGGGGGGGGGGGGCAGGCTGAGTGACACCTTACCTCGAAACTCAGATTCCGCAGTATGTTGAGAATGGTTACGAGGAAAGAGTTGTCTTCTAGCTCATCAAATGGAATGAACTGTGTGTACAAAATTTTAAAATCAAGAGTAGGCGTAAATGGATGAAATTGTAACTTCTAGTTACATGTATGGTTATAGAAATCAAAACTGCTGCCATAACCGCACTACCAACATTAGCCAAATATTATACGACAGTAGAAGCCATCGCCATATACCTGAAAAGCTTCCTGGTTGTGAGATGGCAGCTCAGATGTCCAGTACGTGTCGTCGTCGCCCCCAAACCGAGCAAGTATTTTAGGCGCAGTATCAGCCATGAAAAGAATATTTCCGATTGGATTTACCACATCCAGTAGCGATCCGAGAGAAAGAAGTAAATATGGGCATGACTCAAGATTGATATCACATGTTTCGGTCGATCGATTGAAAGATTTCAATGTAACCAAATTCAAGCCGTGAATAATATCGGAGGGATCAGAACTGTCGATTAATTTAACTGCTTCAGTCAGCGTAGCAGGCCCGCCGGGTCCTGAATCTTTTCGCATTGAAAAGGAACTCATACTTACATTCGTTATACGATAAGATTTAATGGCCGAATTGCTCATAAATTAATGCACTCGATCGATCTTATTCCTCTGTTGTTTGACGTAAATTTGCCTCTGTTGCTGCTGAGCAGGGTCCCTGGGGTCCGGCAACTTGCTGTTGGAGTCTCGTTGATTGAAAATCCACAACAGAATCCCAGCAGGAATGATTCAGCAGAAATCCAGAAATCCAGCGGCAGATTCACAATGCAGGAATGATTCCTCGTATCATATCATAACTTATTCCCTGCTGCTGGTATTCCAGTACCCTTTGGTATTCCAGTATTCCAGTCGTACAGTTCTCGTACGGCAAGGTTCGGAACAAAAAGGCAGTGAGGAAAAACAACGAATGCATCTTGATGCTTTACCCGGGGCTTCTGATTCGCATTTTCGCCATTTGTATAATAGTTTGAAGCGATGTCCAGGATTAACTTAGGATGATATGCGACTAACTACTGCTAGTGGTAGACTACCAGCTGTGATATTTCATTAGCCAGATACTTTTAAGTACGGTTTCTGCTCCTTTTTAAGTGAAATGGAGCAAACAGGATTCCTACAATCGCAGAGTAAGGTTCTAAGAATACGTTTTTTCCGATGCCTACAGTCCCACGTCATTTGCGGCTCGACTCTGCAGTTTGATGTGATAGTATGTTCGGAGTTCAGCGAGTTTGATGAAGACAGGGCTTCAGACTACACTTACGGGCTTAATATGTATCAGTACGATGAAGCCTCCCCTGTACAAGAGCAGGGAAGAGCGCTAAATACCAAGTTATGGACTGCGTCTCTTCAGCATGAATTCATTCGACTAAATAATGGTGCAGTGCGTATAAAGCTAAAAGCTCCGACGACAGAAGGTAAATATAGCCTGCACATCAAAGTGGTCCCTGTAGACGCTTCCCCAAGCAGTGAATGCTTCTGCCTTCCAGTAAGGTCAGATTTTTTCACTGTGGTCGCTCCAGCGAATCAATATCGTGGTAAGAGTACTGCTTTACTCTCCTGTTATCGCGATTTCGGTTTACCTGAAGTTGGGTTGCTCTCCATTAAAGAGGACTATGGGGCAGCATTAGGGTCACACGTATATGATGCATCGGTGGTTCTGATGCGGTTTCTGCAGCTGAACTATCAGCATTATGCTGATTGCGGATCTATACTGGAGCTGGGTGCTGGTTGTGGCTTAGTTGGTATCTACCTTGCTTTGACCAAGCAATATCAGTGGCTGGGCATACAGAATCAAGCTCATATCACAACACCAGTGGATTATAATGAAGATGCAGCGCCATCATGTCTTTCTGGGCAATCCGCGCCGCTAGAGCTTGAAGAAGCTCCATACGGGAACTCTGTAGTGCTAAGTGATAAAATATGTCAACTTAGTTTGCTGAAGTATAACGCCGCTCTAAATGGATTCACCGATAAGCGCTGCCGATGCCTGGAGTTGGACTGGGAATCTCAGCAGCAGCTATCTATGTGCAGGGCTGGGTTTGGCGCATCGGGTATAGATCTTATTGCTGCTGGTGATGTATTTTATGACGAATCAGTTGCGGTACTCTTTTTCAAGGCAATAGGAGAGTTATGCCGGTCTACGACAGAAAGTTTTCAAGGTGAAGAAATCGCCGAGGGTGGTTCTATGGCCCCTAATAGCATGCCTACGAGGGTGTTAGCAGCTCAGAAGGTGCGCGATAATGCTGGCTATATTAAGGCCCCTAACGATGACGAGGCCAGCAGCACTCATCAATCCAGCATGGCCAGTGCCCCGATTGATACTACCAAGGAACAGGCTCCGCTTATTAGTTGCATTAAAACCACGGGGGTAGTTAGCGTTGCTTCTGCTACTGCAACTGCATATGCCGATCGGGATGAGGGGCCTTTGTGCATTGACGATGATGCAAGCAGCGTCCAAACTAGAGGTGGTAAAACAGTTGGTAAAAGGGAAAATGAAGGCACAGCCTTGACTAGTAAGGCGCCATCCCTGGCCCAGCAGTTGGGGCTGCGGGTGGATGTGGAGGCACTGGCCCGGGCGGCTGGGTTCTCTGCCAGCATGGAGCACCGGCAGGCCGATGTGATTATCTGGATGCTGCATAGAGGTAGCTGACCAATCGCAGCTGCTGTTGTGCTGCTGATATCGGAGTTAGGTTGATTATTGGCTTGGCGGTGGTACGTAGTGTAATATGTGTTTGCTAATGAAGTAATTGGCTATCATACTTGTACAAGCTTACCGGTAAATCTATTCCCCTTCAGCAGCCAATTCAAAATCTATGTTGTGATTTATAAAAATAATAATAAACCCTTAGTTATGGCACGGCAGTTTCTGGGTAAATTTTTATGGGGTCACCGCGCGGTGACGTTAGAATTCATTCTTTCACCCATTGTGAGGGTCAGAAAAAATGACGGGCATTTTATATAATACGACCGTAACTGTAAGTTATTGATTTATGCTATCATCTATCTAAGATGAAACCCACGTGTAGTCTTCATCGATATCTTGTTTTTTTGACTGTTTAGTATCCCCCCGACTAGGCAAGATGCGAGTTTTGGGGGTACTTGTTTTTGCCATTACGTTGCTGCTTTTTGGCACGGCAACGTGCATGAGCCCTGGTGATGTACACTATGCAACAAGCTACGCTCAGTCAGCCTCTGTACCGATTCATAATGCAAGAAAATGGCGAAGAACAGTGACTAGAGCGTCACATGAATATGAACAACGGCGCACTCCTCATGGTGATCCTCGTAATGATCAGAATAAAAATAATAACGATGGTAACCATGGCCGGTTGGAAGTTGCATATGATGCAACCAATGATGGCAATAACAGTACGCATGAAACTAGATTTGTTGCTGAATGCAATATGCCAACAAAACAGGGATTTTATAAGATGAGATCGTACGTATACGCGTCTCCTTCCCAACGCCTGGAGCCTATCGTGATGGTTAGTGGGGATCTATCTAACAAAGAAGACGTATTGGTGCGTGTCCACGACCAGTGCTTTACTAGCGAAGTCTTTGGAAGCCTTAGATGCGACTGTAAGGAACAGCTCGAGGAGAGCCTAGCCATGATCAACGAGCACATCAACGAGCACGGTGGAGTGGTTATCTATCTGCAGCAGGAAGGTAGAGGCATCGGGATAGCCAATAAGGTCGCAGCCTATGCACTACAGGACGGTGGGATGGATACTGTCGACGCTAACACCCATCTCGGCTTCGGCGATGAGCTCAGAGAGTACTATGCAGTCCCGGCTATTCTATCTGACCTAGGGATCAAGTCAATCAAGCTGATGACCAACAACCCTTACAAGATGGAGCAGTTAGGCGCGCTGGGGGTGCAGATAGTGGAGCGCGTGCCCCTGCAGGTGCAGTCCAACCAGTACAACGAGAAGTATCTCCGTTCTAAGAAGGATAAAATGCGTCATTTTCTGAGGGATGATTTACTTGCTATTAAACCTCTTATTGATGTTGCTCTGCGGCGGCGTTTGCTTGAGGCCAAGTCTGCGTATGAATCATCAGAAGAGCAATTTTCACTACCAAATGACAACCTATCCAGCAACGAACAGTCATTACTGATACGACCAGCACTGCCAGCGTAGCAGCAGCAGTTGTAAGCACAGTGTCTGATGTTGTGACTGAAGTTCAGTCAGATACGAATAGTGATAACTCAATCATCACCCCTGATACAAGTGCGGCTCCTGCTGCTGCGAGCAGCACAGTTGATGCAGCCATGCAGGAGCAAGTGGCTGAAGCAGTAAATGCTGCAGGAGGCTATGCACTTGGTAGGGCTAGTGTTGAAGCAGCAATCAGTGAGGTAGCTGCGGGCAAGCTGGTGCTAGTGGTGGACGATGCCAACCGCGAGAACGAAGGTGACCTCATCATGGCTGCGGAGAAAGCCACCCCGCAGGCCATAGGGTTCATGGTACGCCACTCCTCGGGTGTGCTCTGCGTCTCCCTGGAAGGCTCCCGCCTGGACGCACTACACCTGCCGCCCATGGTGGTGCACAATGAAGATCCCAAGCGACCGCCTACTCGGTGAGTGTTGACTACCGCCACAACACAAGCACGGGCATATCTGCCTATGACCGCGCCTTGACCTTCCGCCGCCTTGTTGACCCCCGCTGCGCTGCCCTCGGACTTCCACCGCCCTGGACATGTCTTTCCGCTGCGCTACCAGCCCGGGGGCGTCCTGCAGCGAGCGGACACACGGAGGCGGCGCTGGACCTGTCTCGCCTGGCAGGGCTGCGACCGGGCGGAGTGCTGGCGGAGGTGGTGCACGATGATGGCAGCATGCAGGTCAGACATGTTAAGGATCTGCTTTGTTCCACCTCCATTTTTATTCACACACATACACTCGCTCACTCACTCAAACTTTCTGTTTCTAGTGAACTTCTCATTGTGGTCTAGTTAAGTGTTTTCTGTTTTCCGTTTTGTGTTGCCCGCCGTCTTTGTCTAACTTTATATTGTCTTGTTCCTTTCGATTCGGTCTCGATAACTCTATAACGCAGCGGCTGCCTGATCTCCACCGCTTCGCCATGCCGGGAGCAAATGGTGCTCACGTCTGTGCAAGATATCAAGGCCTACCGAGTGGAGATTGAAACACTCGCAGCGCTCAGACAGCAACACGGGCAGTAGCAGAGGTAGTAGAAGCCCAACAACAGAAGTGGTTGTACTGACCCTGCTTGGTTCAGCCTGTTCTATGTCCACTGTCCCCGTCTCTCTGTGCATCACTGTACCCAATAGACGACTTAGAGGTGTACTGCAGATATATTATTACCATAGCTTCAGTTATGAAGGATTAAAGTCGGTCAGTTGTACTTGAAGTAAATATAATGCTAACGAGTGACCCATTACAGAAAGGCAATGATGTGATCGTGCAACGTTTTAAAAGCCTCCACTATGATAGCCCGTGCTTAGTACAATTCGGGACCTGTCTTCCTTGCTGGAGTGGTTTGTGTCGTAGCTGGATGAAAGTGTATCAAAGTAGTTCACAATGAATAGACATCCGGAGTATAGCAAAAAATACGATGATGGATTACAAAGCTACATACCCCGGGTAAATTTTGAGCGTTGCAGCGAAGCTGCCAAACAAGGATTACTCAAATTTTACCCGGGATATGTAGCTTTGTAATCCATCATCGTATTTTTTGCTAGGACGTACTAACAGACAAAGCATTAATTCTTGGGTTTTCTCTCGATTAGGCTTTACTCTGCTAAGGTCTATAGACATAACGTATGGGATCATAAAGGATGAACTAACAGACACAGCATTACTTTGGTTCTACCTTAGGGGTAGGGGTTATAACATGCTAGATAAAGTATCAACCTCAGCCCAGGTCAAGTCAAGGTCGGGTCCGGCTCAGGCCAGGGTCGGGCTAAATCTCAGAAAGCCCCAAGGCATCGCAGCATTATCAGTGTGATGCATGTTGACTTAGGGTCAAATAAGAAGCAGTTACGGTAGGCACAGTCAACAACAGAATAATTAGTACCGGGTAAAATAGTGAAACTTCTTATCGATAGCTACCCTAATTATGCTTGCTCTTTGCCTTTCCTTTTGCCTTGGCCTTGGCTTTGGCCGCCGCTTTAATCTTTCTTTTAGAAGGTAAACCATTTCCTTCACTATCTAACCAGTCAGATTCCCCGCTGCGACTGCCAGTGGTAGTGGTGGTGGCAGTCGTGGCAGTCGTGGCAGTGGTGGCAGCCGTAGTGGTAGTTTCAGCAGGGCCTTCCGTCACATGGCTTCCTTTCCCTTTCAGAGAAGCTTCTCCGCCACCACCACTGACATTCTTCTCCGCCACCCCTGCTGAGAGTCTGCCACTGCTGGAGTCCCCTCCGTGCACAGGCAGGAGCCGCATCCACCGCGTCTCCCAACCATAGTGCAGCGCTGTGGCCAGCACGAAGGACACGGCGGTGCCCAGCATGAACAGCGTCAGGAAGTACTGCAGCCATTGGTCTCGCAGCTCCTCCATGCTCTGTCCCTCTGCAGGGGTAATGGCAGGCACCACAATGCCCAGTAGCCCACGTAACTGCTTGTTGAAGGTCATCTCAAGCAGCAAGCGGTAGTGGATCAGGTAAGAGCAGAAAGTGATGGGTGCAATGGCCTTCCACAGCGGGAAGCCGAGCAGCGTCCGCAGCAGGCCCGAGTGCCAGATATGCGACCGCGGGACTAGTGCGCGAAACAGCAGTGTCGCTGCTGCTACCGAGGACAGTGTGCGTAGCGCCATGGTTACAATGAATTGCGCGATCAGGGGTGACTCCGCTGTGTTTCAGGATTTCAGGTGACACAGAATAAATCACCAGTGTAGACAGCAAGCACAGGTAAGAAAAATTATAGCGAAAAAAGTAGCAAGAGTAGTATCTGTGGTAATAATATCGGGCAGATAACACTGTGAGAGTTGCTAGAGCAGCTGCATACGTTTGGTTCACACTAGCATCTAACTTTTATGCTTGTATGAATACGTGTAAGGATCGATCACATACACCATTCGAAGCATCCTATCCCTACGAACTTACGTGGTGCAGGAATACACGGTGTGGCAACTATCCCAATGGATGCCAGCGTAGCAACCAAACAAAGAAGCTTGTATCCACCCCACTTAAGTAGACCGCGCACGCCCTCGGCTTTGGTTTGCTGCTTGTTGAAGTGCTGGAACCCGGCCTGCTCCGCCAGTAGCAGATTGCATGCCAGTACCCCACCCACCAGGAACGGACCGAATCGCGTGTGGGTGGGCAGGTACATGGAGTTAATATACTCAAAGCCCTCGGGGTGGAACTCGTATGGGGCGAGCCACTCGTGCTGGTAGTGATCTCTGACCCACGGGTACGAGGATGGCGTCATCAGTGACACGGTGTGTGCGTAGCCGGCCAGCTTGGTGAGGTTCATGGTACCCTCGGTGAAGAGAAATCCCCGGATTGAGAGAGACACAGCAATGAGCGACAGAAAGATGGATCGCATAACTACAGCAGCTTGTAAGGGTGAGCGTGAGGTCGCTGGAGATCCGTCTGTTCTAGTCCATTCGACTTCGAAGGCGTTTCCGAACATGCGAAAGAGTCCCACGATGACCGCGCCAACGTGCACATCCACACAACAGCTCCACATTAACGTCCCAATGAAACTCCCGTACTGCGTTACATCTAAATAGTTCACAGCAAACATAAGTATACTTGCAATGCGCTCCATCCTGGTGGAGCTCTTGTCGTAATCGGTGTATGGTGGGTCCCAAACGTCACCAATGTAAGCTCCCAGAATAAGAACGAGGGTCATTGTGGGTAGCATACGCATCGCCCTCAGAAAGAGAGTCGATGCGACTGTAGGCAAGTTCGAGAGCCTCTTTCGTAGCAGTTGATCCGCGAGAAGAAATCCAGAAAGCATGAAGAAAATATCCACCTGTACCCCTCCGGCTTGCATCGTCGAAAACATCCAATTGCCTCGAATCGAATCCCACAGTTCTCCCTCACTTGGGAGGTGGGCTGTCCCCAGCATAGATGCATGTAATGCAATAAGGGATAAGTGTGAAATGCTTCGTAATCCATCGACTGGACCCAGCCAACGGCGCCTTCCAGTAGTTGCTGCACTAGACATTCTTGTTTTAACCCAAAATCTGATGTGTAGCAAGTTGTTCCTCACAAAGGTTGTAGCCGTATCTTTTAAAAGCTTGTAGAGGCAAATAATAAGATCAATGGTAAGTATCGTTAGCAGGAGTCCTACGTGCCCTTATTAACCAGCAAGATAAGTTTGACGCGGCCACTGTCGACTCATATCGTAGTTCTGCTGGCATAGTAAGTTTACGGCGTAATAATTAAAAACGTAATTTTTACGGTAATTTACGAGTAAAATTATCCGCCGATTCTGGGATTCATGGCAAAGGCGGTGACACAGAACACGGACACTTGCATTTCCTGCTCGTTACCATAAAATAATTTTACTGCGGCAGGAATTCCTTTCACATTTTTTTAAAAACTAAAAATATCTCATGATTGTGCAACGCGTAGGATCCTAAACTAATCGTTCGAGTCAAAATAGGTCACTAGAGAACTTCTTTCGAGGGCTGTGCAGTCTAAAATTAAAAAGCAAAGAAGTGACAAGCAAAGAGATCGAACAAAACTCCACCATTCATAAAGATTTACCTTGTATTTAGAAAGCATTTAGCAATGGATAGCTTACAGTTTGTTTCGCCGAAAGATGTACAGTCGATGCACTTTGATCCTGTTGATCCAGTAGCAAGGGATCAAGCCGCAAGTATTCTTAAAGAAGTAAAGGATAATAAGGTTAAAGGTCTAGTTGATTGTGCGGTTCGGCTGGGCGATATTGAAAATGCAAATGCCAAGCTCTTCTACTCCAAAGCCGAGCTGCAGCATTCATTTCAACAGCTTGATAAAAATGCACAGCAAGTACTTCTGCGTACTGCGGAAAGGATTAAAAGGTTTGCGTTGGCACAAAAAGGTTCCATCACGGAAATGACTACGGATATTCCTGGGGGGCAAGCAGGTCATTTTATAGCCCCTATGAAAGTAGCCGGCTGCTACGCGCCAGGAGGGCGGTATCCACTTCCATCTTCAGTACTGATGACAGTAGTCACGGCGAGAGCGGCGGGTGTAGGCACGATCTGGGTGGCATCTCCCCGTCCAGCTCCGGCGACTCTTGCCGCTGCCTACGTGGCGGATGCTGACGGCTTGCTTGCAGCGGGTGGTGCACAAGCCATCGGCGCATTTGCTTACGGAGTCGACCCCATCCCGAGTTGTGATGTTATTGTAGGGCCTGGTAATAAATGGGTAACTGCTGCTAAGAGCCTTGTAAGTGGAATCTGTGCGATTGACATGTTGGCTGGGCCTTCAGAGGTTTTGGTTATTGCTGATGACTCCTGCAAGCCAGACACAGTGGCAGCGGACCTACTTGCACAAGCAGAGCATGACACCGAGGCCAGACCTATCTTGGTTTGCACCGATACGAAAATCGCTGAAGAAGTTAACAGGTGCGTTGCTTCTCGCCTGAAAACTCTCCCTACTGCAGAAACTGCTCGTGAAGCAGTGAAAAAAGGCTTCGTATGCGTTTGTCCCGATGTTGCAACCGCTGTTTCCATCTCCGACACTATCGGGCCAGAGCACCTCGAAGTGCACACTCGGGATGCAGTCTCTGTAGGCAATCAGTGCAGCAACTACGGAGGCCTGTTCCTGGGTACGGTATCTGCTGAAGTGCTGGGGGACTACGGGGCTGGCCCCAACCACGTGCTGCCGACTTGTGGCACGTCGCGCTACACTGGAGGCCTAAGCGTGTTCACCTTTCTGCGGGTGCGCACGTGGATGAACCTCACCAATGATGCCGACACAGACGCCCAACAGATGGTGCAGGACTGTGTCGCGCTAGCTCGTATCGAGGGACTGGAGGGGCATGCCAGGGCTGCAGAATGTCGATTGCGGTCGTCCTTGGGCGATGAAAAGGAGGGAGACTCCCAATCGCCGTCCAAAAAAGCGAAGCATTAGCCACCCCTGCCAGCACAGTGTGCATGATTGATAGCAGTAATGTATGAGGGTTGCTATGTGCACTGCTATCATATGATGTAGCCTACGTGGCTTAGGGAGACAGAAGGAGTTGTTCGATATGTCTCTACTCTTGTTGCGGTTTGGTCATCGATTGCGTGACTTAAAGTTTAATTCGATCGCCTTACGATGGATTATGCCAAGACTCTCGGTCCGACTATTGAGTCAATATATGCCAACCAAGACTGGGTTTCCATAGGCCTTCTTTTAGTTGTAGTGGCTATCTTTGCATCCCTGTTGATCTTGCCGACTACTTCGGGAATCAATTCACACTTTCTTGTTTCGAATCCCAAATCCCAAATCCCTAATCCCAGGAATCCCTAATCCCAAATTGGGGTTATCCCGGAATCGGATTCCAGCAGAATTTTGCTGGAGAAAGATAGTCGATTCAACCAGTAACTACTGTACGAGACTGCTATGCCTGTTCAAAAATTTATTCGCAGTATTTTCTACCAAGTTTATACGATTTGTCCTATGACAATCTAATCAGGACCCAAGCTCAGTTCGTTCGAAAACAAGTCGGGGATCAAAATGGAGAAGTCGCCGAAGGATATATCTCGGGTTGCAGGAGTCATCGCAGTCATCACCACGCTAATACTTTTCCTTACAAGGAGCAGGGAACTTGCATTGAACATTAATTATCTTTCCCAGCGGATATTTCCTTTCCTTGGGTATTCTCTACCAGAATCTAATACCAGTAGGGTGAGGCTAAAAACACGCAAGCTACAGGACTCGGACTCGTCTTCGGGCCTTCATGATGTAATGTATGAGCACTACTCAACAAACCCGCTTAATCATCACACACACGGTGCTCACCACCATAAGAAGGCATGGATGACGTTGGAAGAGGTAGATGGGCTCAAAAATGAAGACGTGATCATGGTGCTCAGTAGCACAACTATCAAGGCGTATCTCCAATCCAGGTCGGTATTCTATTGGTTCAATTGTCAAGCGGATCGAATAACTCGCAGTTACTTATCATATTGATATCTCGGGTTTTGTTTTCCAGGATTATACCCAGTTCAAGAACATGGATGCGTTACTTTGCTAATGTGATTGTTGTTATCGAAGGTGATTTACAGCAGACTGACTTAAGAGTCATAGTAATTTGAGATTATCATTGCTCACTTTTTATTCCCTTTGTTACTATATGTAGTGTTTTCATGTAAAGTTGTCTGCCACTGTCAGCTAATAATATCCATGCTAATTAAAAAAGTTGCTGGCAATTCTTCGGTATCTGAATCACGCAGACAATTTCCACGCCCGCTACGACATGCGGCACTGTCGAATGACGGAGTATGCTGAGTACACTACCTTCGACTGCCACAACGAGCCCACTTACCTAATGTCGCGCAACTGCGATAACCGTTACTACGGTGCGGCCGGTCCCTGCTGCAAGGTAGACGATGCGCTCAACTTCATCTCTAACGTGCGCACGGAGCTTTTCTCGCATACTAAATTCATTCTTCATGGGGATGACGACATGTACTGGAGGCCGGACCAGGTATGACAGCAGAAGGTGCCGGTAGTTAAGAGTGCGACATCTGTTGTTGTGTTGGTTATCTTTTCCACTTAAATTTACATATTGCATACACGGTTGAGTGCTCAACAGTGTTATAATTGCCACTTGTTTTGATCTTGTTTCATGGCACGATGTGGTTGTCTGAGCGCTGTAGGTGCTTCGCTGGCTGGCGGCAGTGGACAAGTCTGGGATCAACCATCTTCCCATTATTGCCAATGTCAGGCCTAGCTCTCCGACGCCAAGCCAAGGAGGTAAGTTCTTTTTTCACTGGTTAGCAGATTTTTGATTTATTGTCACTGCTCGTAGAGATTTTTGCTTCTTTTTAGTCTTCTTCTGGCATAGGTGCTTGCTGATATTAGCGTACGGCTTTTGTGGCAGATCTTGATGATATATGAAAGCGGGGGTCTCTATCAAAATTGAGCTCTGCGCAAAAGAGCAAGACAAAGCTTAAAATAATGTGATCGGTGACTGTAGCAATTACTAGTTCACCCTGTGGTCCCAGTGTTATAGTACATTATATGTGCTATAACTATAACTATATCTTTTGTGCGGAGGTCCATTTTGTTACAGACCCCCGCTTTCATATATCATCGATCTTGTTTTGCATCTTCATTTTATGCTATTTTATGCATTTTAATTGTCCTTTCCCGCTAATGCTGCCGCTACTGTGTCATTGGGTTCTGTCACACATGCACGTATGCATACATACATACATTCATACATACATACATGCATACATACATGCATACATACATACATACATATATACATACATACATACATGCACACATAAATACAAACATACATACATACATACATATATACATGCATACATTAATACAAACGTACATATATACATGCATGCACGATCGCAAACACGATTTCACCCATTCATGCACAAATTGACACATATACATACACACACTCAAACTCATAATGCGATTTCCTCCTAGGTATATGGCATATTCAGGAGTGCAAGGAGATCCGCTCCGCGGGATGGTACCAGCCGTTGATGCTAAACCATGCAGCCCTGGAGCGGATGCGCGCAGGCAGTGCCGCGTACGGGCTCACAGACACCTGCAACACCTTCGTCGTGACGCATGACGTGGGTGTTGGGCCCTACGCCTGGATGTATCAGCTCTACCACATTCAGATGCCCGGCGTGGAGATCAATGGCAACCACAAGGGGATCGCCGCAGCCAGACCCAACGAAATGGCACTGCATTTCGTGAAGCATGGTAAGAATGACTTCTGTGAGAGTGGGAAAGACTGGGGGGAAATGCGGTACAACCAGTCGGTGGTGCTTGGGTGCGGGGACTTCGGAGTGGCGGTGCCTACCAAGGGGGCCCTGGCAGATATGCATGAGGTCTGGGAGTACTTCAGAGAGCACCATGATAATATCGTGCTGGGTGTGGATGGGCAGGCCGGCTTCAAGCGCCAGGACGTGATCATCAACACCCGCGTGGACCCCACCACAGGGCAGGAGGAGGAGTTCATCCAGCACGTGCTGGCCGGCCCTCCCGCGCTGCAGCCCATGAAACCTGGCGATGTGCGCCAGACAGTGGGCTGGGAGGAGTACACCTTCACCGAGGGCACTCGACACGAGGTACGCGTGCTGCCTGTGCTGGAGCGCCTGCAAGGGTACGAGAACTCTGAGCATGCGAAGATGTATGATATCACCAAGGAATGGGTGAAGTTCAATCTTACACACTGTGACCCGCCGGGATATATCAAGTAGAAGTGAATATTTGTGCATGTGCGTCAGTAGATTAATGTATTTCCAGCAAACAGATCGCTGGAATATTTGTAATATTGCTGTAATATATAGCAGGCAATTTGTGCATCCAATTCCACCGCAAGATTGGTCAGTAATGTTTCTATTCCAATTAGAAGTGCTACGTTAAGTCGATATAATTTACATACGGCACAGTATGTTTCTCTCATCACGACAACGAGAAAGCTTTAAGTTAAAAACTCTATATCAACGATTATTTCAAGCAATATTAATTGTGTAAAGGGCCGATAAAATCGTTTCAGCTCATGATTGTTTTAGGGCTAAATGCGTGGGTGTGGGAATAGGGCCTCGACCCGTGCAATTAAGTACGGTGTTGCTGCATATCCAACATAACTCATTTCTGCTCGAAAGGTCCGTGTTGCCCCGCAGCAGCCCCCGCAGCAGCTCTTCCCCTTGCAGCCTGCGCATCTGCCATGACTGCACGCATTACCGCGGCTTTGTTACCTGCCTTGCTGTACTTAGACGTAACTGCCTCTTCAAACTCATCCTCTGCATCATCACCTCCAGCTGTTGTTGCTGCTGCAGGCCGCCTTCCACCTGTTTTTCCACCATCACCTTTGCTTGCCCCTTCCACACCCACGTCCTCCACATCATCATCATCTAGCTCTCCTTCTTCGCCGTCTGATAGAGGCATTAGGTCATCATCGTCTGCCTGGGCAACCTCAGCTATATCCATCGCGGCGATCTTCAGCGCCTCGTTCAGTGTGTCCACCTCCTCCTTGTAGTTCTGCAGCATCGACTCGATCGCATCACGCGCCTCTTTCTCCTTCACGATGTCCGATCGAAGGTTGTCTGCCTCCGCACGCAAGGAGAGAAGCTCCGTCTGGCTATCTTCCAGCAGGCGCGAGGTGTGCTCGTTCGCCTCCCGCTCCACGTAGAGCATCGAGTTCAGCACGCGCAGCAAGCGCCATAAGCGAAATACATTCAACAATCTGCTAGCTCGGCCAAAGCCCGTTTGTTCCATATACAGCTGGCTACCCGTTACGATGACATCAACTGAGTATCCCCAGTGGCTGAACATAGAAAGTCGGAACACTACCATCACAGCGCATATTTCCAACGCATAGAACAGAAGCGTGAAGGTTGTAAAGGACGCCAGCAACCTAACAATGACCTTTTTACTGAGTAAGAGGGATTGTAGCTGAAAGTCTGGGCCACTTGAAATATATATCTCAGCCATCGATGCAAAGGTATCTATAATCACGATTAGTACATACAACGACTGCATTTGATGAATTTCAAGAAACTCTCCGATAGCCTGCACCGCTTTTCCTACGTAAGATAATTTTATTGGCTTGGATTTTCCATCTGAATCATCTCCATCTTGTTTCCTTCCATCTTTTGTGGAAGAACCATTCTGACCAGTACCACCTGTTGCTTTCAGCTTAGTTGCTACTCGTTTCTTTTTCTTCTCATTTTCACGAGCTTCGGTGCGTGCCTTTTCGCGGTTGTTTACTGCACGGAATTCGTCGAATGTGAGCATCGTAGATATTATGGCAAAAATAATGGAAGACAAAAGAACGAGCAGGACAATACTGTGCGATAAGTTAACGCTGGGATGCAGTATTCTGCCTGTAAGTTAACCCAGCAGGGACCCTGCTTTATGCCTACTGTTTCATTTTATCCCAGGTGTCATCATCCCACACACCAGCAGCAGAGGCATCAAAAGCACCAGCAGGCATATTTTTCGACAATGAATAGCATTTTATCCTCTTAACGTCAGTTGATTTACCCGGTTAATTATTGGTTGTCATATGATATTTATGGAGGTTGTCTGATATACAGGTACAATCGCTGCATCTCTAATTCATCACTGAGATGGGAATCGCATTGAGTAGATGCCTTTTTAATGTACGGCATTTTTGGGCCATTTTCTTTGTTAAATAAATATATATAATCGTATGACTTTCAGTTACTTGTATAAGTAACTGAAATCTTACAATGCTAGAAGCGACTACACTTGCACTTGTTCAATTTTCATGCTGTCTTTCAATGATTGGTGCTCTACTTGTGGGATTCACGTGGTGGTACCCAGAGGGAAATCGACTGAAACCAGGCCGCATTCTGCTGCTCTGGCTCTCCGTTGCAGACTTCATGGCATCCTTGACATACTTTCTCGGAACATTCAAAGATTTGGGTGATATATTCTGTACAATAGGTGCTTTAGCGGGGATATTCTTTCCTGTCGCCTCGTTTCTTTGGACAGACTGCATCGCTTACTTTCTGTATATCGTTATAAAAAATAGATGCAACCAGCATGCTTACACTTGGAAAACTTTACTGCGTCGGTTTCACATCATTTGCTGGGGTCTAAGTTTAGTTGTAGTTATATTTGTCCTTGCGTTTAACCACGCAGGGGAAGATACGGTTTCGGATGATGATGAAGATGGTGATAGTAAAGAATCAA
>CAXIWF010001612.1:0-30314 GCA_964036045.1 Eutreptiella sp. 'Long Island Sound 2002' | reverse complement strand
AGACTTAGATGCTTTCAGCCAATATCCGCCATGTGTAGACTAGCAAGCCCCGGCCGCTCAGCCGACCACAGAAACCAGAGGCATGGCACGAGGGTTCCTCTCGTACTACCACGCGCTGCCGTCGTCAAACCCAATCATCACAAGTGTGAAGGCAATCGCGAAGGATCGCCGTCGAGAAGCAAACCGTGCTCATCGGGAGTTCTGAAGACAGAATAGCGGCCGTTGCAGGAGGGTAAAACCAACCTGTCTCACGACGGTCTAAACCCAGCTCACGTTCCCTGTTGGTGGGTGAACAATCCAACTCTTCTACTCGGCTGCAGGTGAGAAGCTAGGAAGAGCCGACATCGAAGGATCAAAAAGCAACGTCGCTTCGAACGCTTGGCTGCCACAAGCCAGTTATCCCTGTGGTAATTTTTCTGACACCTCTGGCTTCAATATCCGGAACTCGCGTGCTTGACCAAAGGATCGCAAGGCCACGCTTGCACATTGTGGACTCTTACTGAAAGTGACTGCATCAGCAGTGCCTTTGACCTGCTCCTCTGTGAGGGGTTTCCGTCCCGCCTGAGCAGTGCTTCGGGACACCTGCGTTGTCCTGTAACAGGTGTGCCGCCCCAGCCAAACTCCCCATCTGAGCAGTGTCCCGAAGCTGCGGCGAACAAAGCACCTGGGTCGCACACGGGCCCGAGGGCCCGGAACTGTGCTTGGCACACGAAGCGGTGAGGCCGTGAGGCACGACGCAAGGGACGTGCCTCTAGGTCGGGCACCAAGAGGTGCCAGCGGCTGCCGTACCCGAATCATCCGATTAGTAAAGCGGCTGTGGAGGTAGTGGTATTTCATTGCAAGCTTGCGCGTAGCAGCGCGGAGCCTCATCATATCCAGAAGGACGGAAGAGCCGACAGTCGAGATGGCCGCGAAGGCATGATCAATGCCATGAGTTGGCGCGCACTTCCCACCTGTGCTACACCCTCCATGCTGCTGCACTCTGTCAGACTAGAGTCAAACTCAACAGGGTCTTCTTTCCCCGCTGGAACACCCAAGCCCGTTCCCTTGGCGGTTGGTTCACCAGCCAGCATCTAGGGACAGCAGGAATCTCGTTGATCCATTCATGCGCGTCAATAATCAGTCGACGAGGCATTTGGCTACCTTAAGAGAGTCATAGTTACTCCCGCCGTTTACCCGCGCTTGGCTAAATCTCTTTGCATTGACAATCAGAGCACTGGGCAGAAGTCACCTCGCGGAACCAGCCAGCAGGTCCCATCGCAAAGCTGTGTTTCAATTAAACAGTCAGATTCCCCTGCGTAGTACACAGTTCCGAGTAGACCACACGTGGGTGCCACGGATGGGGCCGACGTCTCAGGTCGGCCATCTCCCCGCCCACGGGAACTGAAGCCAGGCCGCACCCGAAGGCACAGCCTCTCTTCTTTGCACACCCAAAGCTCCGTGCCTCCACCCAAGAGCCGCGGCGGGGCGTGCTTGGCCGTTCCGAGGCACAAGGATCACGCCCGCTGGAGAAGCGGCCTTCGGCTGAGGTGGGGCCTGGACGCCCACGGCCAGAGGACGGCTGGGAAGCCAGCCCTGGCACAGGACAACCAAGCCCCGGAGGGTTCCGTGCAATCCCGACGGGCAGGCCTGACACCCTGGCCCTTGGAGCCACCGCATCTTCCGAAGGTACACAACCAGTTTGCCGATTTCCCTTAGCTGCATTTGCACTGTTGACCAGCGGCGTCTAGCCGAAGAGACCAGCTGCGGTGATTCGGTACGGAGCCATTCCAATCGGATCAGAGCCCCCAGATGGGGGCTTGTCCCGGTTTGGTCACCAAGGGTTCACGCTTTGTTGCACAACTTCGCAGGGCGTTCCATGGAGTCGGTGGCCACCAAAGGCATGGCGCATTCCGGGTCGGCCGAGGCCAAACCCTCAGAGCAGGGCACGCGTAAGTCCAATGGTACCAATGCAGCACCATCTTGCCAAGCAGAGAGCTATGTCGCCATGCAGCATGTCAGTGGATAGCCCACACACTCCAGCTGTCAGATGGAAAAGACAACTCCACAGGGGCGCCACCGAGACGCGGCCCCGCAGCACCGGACTTGAGAACACCAGCGTTGCCACTGGCCCTTCCCAGCAATCTCTCCGAGAAAGCGTTCTGAGTATCATCAGCCAAGACCCTGGTACCAGCGTGTCGGAATATTAGATTCGTCTGCCTGTTCGCCACTCCTGCAAGGCAGAGCCCTGGCACCGAGCTTCACCCGAAGGGCACAGCGCCGCGCACCCCATGGCACCCAGTGGGGGACCAGCACGGCGCCAGCCGCGGGACGGGCGACCCGGAGCCAGAGGCCCCGAACTTTGCAGCCTTTGCCGTATCCGTGAGCATTGCCATCTGGCTTACAATCGACTGACCCATATTCAACGGCTGTTGGTATGGAAGCCTGCTCCACTCCAGTCCTCAACCACTCAGGCCAGCAGCAGGCCTCTGCAAGAGAGAGCCTGCATGAGCCACCAGAAAGAATACTCGCTACTGCAACCAAGATCTGCACCAAGGGATACTTCCCTCCGGGTCACCCCGGAGCCAGCACCGCGAACCCTTGCGTCTCGCCTACGCACTGCTGCACCTGCCCTGCTGCCACAGCAGCGGCGCGGTGTAAGTCAAACAACGCCTCTGGCTTGAGCATCATCCATTTTCGAAGCTGCCCGCTTCGGCAGGTGGGTTGTTACACACTCCTAAGCGGATTCCAACCTTCATGGCCACCGCCCTGCTATCTCTAGCGGACAACATCCTTTGTGGATTCTATGTATGAGCCAGCACTTGAACCCTGCAACCGCGCTCTCGGATCATCCCGCATCGCCAGCACTGCTTACCAGTAATGGCCCACATGGGGCTGCACACTGTTCCGGGTTGGGCCCCAGCGGCCTCAGCGGATGCCCGGGCAGAATGCCCCACCCCGCTGAGGCCAGAAGGCTGCCACCATCTCTCAAACACACTCAGGCACAGCGGACTGCGTTGGGCACGCCGTCGGCCAGGGATGGCCTTTGACGCGCCACACACAGACGCCGGATGCAGAGAAGTGTGCCTCCGATGCTTGCCCATTCACAGTTTGAGAATAGGTTGAGGACTGATAGACTCCCCAGAATGCCTCTCATGCATTGCTTTACCGGACAAAAGCCGCATCACGATCGACGAGTTCGGACACACTCCCAGCCCCAGCTATCCTGAGGGAAACTTGGGCGGAAACCAGCTACTAGATGGTTCGATTGGCCTTTCACCCCTATGCCCCGCTCAGACAACACGATTTGCACGTCAGGATTGCGACCGGCCTCCACCGCAGTTTCCCACGGCTTCGCCGTAGCCAGGTATAGTTCACCATCTTTCGGGTCCCATGGAGGACACCTCGCACTCAGAACCAGTGTCCATTGGATTCAGGCTCGGCAGCTCTTGCATCAGATCGGTTTGCCATTGCACGCCATGGAGAAACATGCGGCACGCAGCACCATAGATCCCGCATGGATCCAAGAGGCAGCACCGCGGCGCAGAGTCCCCAGAGGCATGGCCACACGCTCTTCAGAGTCCCCAAAGGCGCGGTGAAACACAGTAGCACCGCGGAGAAAGTGGTCCGTTCGCTTTAACCAGGCAACGTTCGGGAGAATCGGCAGCTGCGGCCACTGCTGCATGCCACGCCTGGGTCGGGTCGCGGAGGCCAAACCCGGCCAAGGCGGCGGCACAGCGGGCCCCGCCACCAGTTGCTCCGTACCAGCTTTGACTACACGCACAGCATTGCCTGCGGCCTCCGATAGACTCCTTGGTCCGTGTTTCAAGACGGGCAGGGATGTCCCTGCCTTGCCAAGCCACTCTTGACACCTTTGCACCACTGTGCACCAACCGGGGTACCGAGAGCCGGGATGAGAGACCTGGAGGGCCTGCACACCACTAGCTCTCCCACTGATTGCACCCGGCGCGGTTGGTAGGCACATGCATCCGGTGCACCACACAGGGGCACACCGGACACCCACAGGGCCATTCTGCCTTGCCACATTTGCCCTCTCGAAGGATGATGCTCCGTGACATGGGTTACGGCTCCGGGCGGGACAGCAGAGCACCAAAGAGCAAAGCCAAGCCCGGAAGCCATCCAGAATCCCAGCCAATGAAGCCTCTTCTCCGTCGGGGCATAGGTCACAGCGACCAAATGCATGCCCCCAGGTCCAGACAGGCGGAGTGCCTCTGCCAGAATGCCACTGCGAATCGATCCCACCAGAGAGTGGGGCTCTGCAGCCAGCCGCAGGCCAGACCCGAGGTCGCTTGTCCAAAAGCCGGGAAGGGCCCCACGACCGCCAATGCCTGTGCGAGAGCCACGGATGGTCCCGCCAGCCACTTCACGGTCCGGGGCCGCATCGCAATCCTCTGTGTCAGGGAAGCATCCACCACCGGTCGCCTGCCGCAGCTTCAGGCACTTTGAACCCTCTTTGCAGAGTCCTTTGCACGTTTCGATCAGTCTACTTGTTAGCTATCGGTCCCATGTCTGTATGCAGCCTTGCCACGGACATGCCTGGCCGTTTGACCTACAGTCCCAAGCAGCTCTACTCCAGGGTCTGGCGTGTGTGCACACCATGGCTAAGAACACCGACCAGTCCTCTTGACAGGAGGGCTGTAGCCCAGGTATCGCGGACCATCCCAGGCCACTCTGACTCTGGATCGGCGCCATAGTAGGTCTGTGCAGCCGTGACAGCCATCCCCATGCCAGCATTGCATCCCGGAGTGCACCCAGTGCTCACCGCATCAGGTGACCAACAACGATACGGGTAGACCGTGTCAATCTGGTTCATTCGCCATTACTGAAGCCATCGCGATTGCTGTCTCTTCCTCTGCCAAGTGATATGCTTAAATTCAGCAGGTAGCTCTCTGTGCTTCAGGTCGCCAGCCGATGGCATTGCGAAGCAATGCAACCCGATGAATCATCCATCAGGGCCGTGCACCGGGAGTGTCAAACCCATCACCCGCGGCCGGAGAAGGCCCAACACCAGCGCCGCGTGCCATGATGGTTCCAGCGCCGTGCAGGGCTTGGCCGCGGGTGATGCAACGGTTCGAATCACTCCACAATGCAGCATGCTCCAACGGTTCTCATCAACGGGCGTCCGAAGGCCAATCGGAGGGCAACACCACGGGTCTCTGTCTCCAGAGGCCGTTGGCACCGCCCCGCTCTGAGCCCGCGGAGTCGCGGCTGGGCCGCGGTCCGTGGGCTCCATGATCAAGCCTCTGCGCGCGGAGAGGTGAAGGACACCCCTCCGCGCTGCTCTGCACGCCAAATGACCCCATGATGAACATGGGATCCCGTGGCATCATTGCAGCCGTATTGGATAACGATTCCGACTCAGACACTGAAGCATCGAAAGGGAGAAACCGGCATTGAACCGCTGGTCTCCACTTGCCTGTTGCGTTCAAAGGTAGTCATCTCCACAAAGCTCACGAGTCTCTGCATTTCGCAATTCCCGTATCGAAGGCTACTCCGTTCTTCACATCACATGGACCAAGGCATCCACTGCAGCAGGTTGGACATCAACAACCATCTATCTCTGCTCCCTGGCGCGGGAGAGCCCTCAGCGCCGTCACCCACTGGTTGACCAGCAGGTGGCGTTGCACAAAGCTTCGACAATGATCCTGCTGCAGGTTCACCTACAGCAACCTTGTTACAACTTTTGCTTCCTCTAGCAACAGAACATCGCCCAAATTCCATGACAAGACATTGATGTGCACGAGTGCCAATCAGCTTGAGTTCCTGAGGGCTTTATCATTCTGCCATCAGTAGCAACGATGGGCGGTGTGTATAAATGGCAGGGACATAATCTGTGCAAGCTGATGACGTGCACATACCAGGCATTCCTTGTTCATGACAGATAGTTGCAAGCATCAATCCCAAACACGCATTCACAGCTGCAAAGGTTGCCCGCCCACTTCTGGGCAGGACGGTCCCATGGATGGGACACCAAGGCTTGTTCACTGGACCAGTGTAGTGCGCGTGCGGCCCAGAACATCTAGGAGCATCACAGACCTGCTGTTGGCTCTGGCTTGCGTGCACTTGGTAAACATGCACGGCACCCGAGAGAAGCAGCATACCCGGCACTCTCAGACGGGTAATCCACGAGCCCCGGTGGGACCGGCAAGCCGACCCACGGGTCAGGTGTTCCGTCCTACATGAATGCGAGACCGGGGACTATTCAGAGGCAGAGGTCTCACTCGTTATCGGAATCAACCAGACAAATCACTCCACCAATCAGGAGCGGCCATGCACCACCGTCCAGAGGATCAAGAAAGAACCCTCAATCTGTCAATCCCGACTGCGTCCTGACCTGGTAACATTCCCCGTGTTGAGTCAAATTAAGCCGCATACTCCACGCCTTGTGGTGCCATTCCATCAATTCCTTTAAGTTTCAGCCTTGAGACCGTACTCCCCCCTGAATCCGTAAGCTTTGATTTCTCGCTGCAGAGGAGTGAAACCGATGGCATCCTGTTGAGGAGATTATGGCCCACCGACACCGAGCTGACATAGTTTACAGCGGTAGACTACGATGGTATCTGATCATCTTCGCTCCCCACACTCTCGTTCTTGATCGACGAACATGCTCCAGTGGAACGCCTTTGCCGCAGTTGATCCCACAGCGGTCTGAGAATTTCACCTCTGGCGTGTCAATATCCATCACGACGAACAGACCCATCACTGCCGTTCAGAGCCAGCACCGCCCAGCTGCCCGGTGAAGGCCACCGCCGGAGCGGATAGCCTCCGGCCATCTGGGGGCACCAGCACTGCGTTGCCCTTTGCGGACCCTGAGACTCAGCAGAACAGCTGTGTCCACATATGGTCGATCCTTTGCCATCCCGCGCTGAATCATGCAATCAAGTCACGTTTGCTTTGGACGCGCTGAGTTGTTCACAGTGGCATCCATGGACGGCTCCGAGGTCGGGTCGCAAGTGACCCGCGCCCATGTCAGAGGCATGACCGCATCAGCCACCACTGAAGGAGGCTTCTTGCCGGAGCGGTCCGAACCCATGCAAAGCGGGCACGGGGACCATCTGCAGGGGGTTTGAATCCAGCAGCGCATCCACGGAGGCCGCCACCCGGCCTGACGGCCGGGAGACAGCCCCAGCAGAGCGGCCGGACGCCCTGCAGCCCCATGCCCAGGGGTTGACTACGAGCTTTTCAACAGCAGCAACATTTGTATACGCTCTTGGAGCTGGAATTACCGCAGCTGCTGGCACCAGACTTGCCCTCCAGTTGATACTCATTGCTGCGTTTGGATAGCATTCATTGCGGAGTCCCACCCACCACACAGGGTGAGCAGGGCTGCTATGGCTCGTCGCTGTCTCGCCAGACCAGTGTCGGCAGTGGACAATTTGCGCGCCTGCTGCTCGCCTTGGCAATGGTAGCCGTTTCTTAGGCTCCCTCTCCGGAATCAAACCCTGATTTCCCGTTACCCGTGATAGCCATGGTGGTCCACTACACCACCAACCAGAGCTGATAGGTCAGAGACTCACACTGTGGAGCATTCATGGTAGAACCATCTTTGCCATCACAGAAAACGGCCTGAATCACCCTTGCACGCTGCCCTGTACGGGCGCAGGTCTTGATATCGGCCAACTGCCAGTGACCCTGAACGGGCCACAGCTCTGAGCTTCCATGTATTAGCCACCCAGTTGAGGTGAATATCCGGACCGATGTCACAGGGGACCACGAGGGCCCCAAGCAACCAGTGCACAGTCATCAGATTGTCGCCGGTGTAATGAGCCATTCACAGATTCACTCTCAATCCCATGTATTCTGACACTTGCATGGCTTAGTCCTTGAGAGAAGCATATGACAACTGGCAGGATCAACCAGAATCACTCGACTGCATCATGCCCAGGAGCGACCATCGAACCCCATGAAGGGGCGTCAATGGCCTCTCCACGGTGGCTTGCCGTGAGCCACGCCCTCCGACGGACGCCCCGTGGAGGAGCCAATCCGTCGGTGACTGCATCAAACCACGGAGAACCGGAGCTCTCCAAGCGCCCGTGCATGTGCATGCACGGGCCGCGTCTCGGAACCCGCCGGAGATGGACTCCGGCGGGGGGCGATCTCGGATCCATGGCCAGAGGTGGCGCGCACCCCATGGCCGACAGCCAAGGCTGTACCAACTCACGATCGAATGCCTCTGCATCATCTCCGTTGCCCCGCCGCAGGGCAGCCTCGCGAGGGCTGCGCCGCAGCGGGATCGATACAACCAGAACGGGTCTTATCCACGTGGGGGCTGGGTTGATTTGTATAGCGGAGGTTGCAGCCTGCCTCACGCTGTGACCCAGGATCGCCTCCGGCGGTCTCGGGGCCGGGGCGCCATGCGACGCCGCCGGGGGCCTCCCCTTACATAGTAACAAACGGGCCCCGCGGAACGGGAGCTTTCCTCGCGCGATTCGGCCGGGCGAGCCGAAACGGGGATCCATGAAGGCTGCACAGGACATCCGGCTGGGATGGTGACGGGCTGACCCAGGATCGCCTCCGGCGGTCTCGGGGCCGGGGCGCCATGCGACGCCGCCGGGGGCCTCCCCTTACATAGTAACAAACGGGCCCCGCGGAACGGGAGCTTTCCTCGCGCGATTCGGCCGGGCGAGCCGAAACGGGGATCCATGAAGGCTGCACTGGGCAAGCACTGGAATCACCACGTGGAGGCCTGCTCCGCGCGATGATCCCAGTGCCAGCCCTTGACCAGAGGCAGAGAACCCACAGCATGCGGGGCCACTGCGGCTCACAGGCTCGGACCGGTACTAGTCTCATACGATTCATCTCCGGTGAAGCAACTTCCTCGCCTTAGTACACCAGCCCATGAGAGTCACGTGATATGCATGCGGGACCGTGTCCAAAGAGGCATGCACAATGGTAGGCCCGGAAGCCCACCATCAATGTCACGCTATCTCATGCAACCTTGCCGCGGAATGTTTCGACTGCATCACTGCTGACTGGAGGGCGATGCCTCGGATCCAAAACCATAGAAAGCCATGCGATTGTCCAATCACGTCATCTTGCCTCCTCCGACCGGAGGCGTGCGCTGCTCTCGCTGTGCCGCGGCGAGGCCTCCGTGGGCCCTTCGAAGGACGTCACCAGAGACTGAAGCCCAGGCCTCTTCACGGCATTCGAGACGCACGCCCCGGCATTGGCCATCGGAGATCCAACCCCGCGCGGAACGCAGGGCACGCTAGCCTTATTTGACAGTGCTTGTCCAAAGTTCGGTATGCGGAGGCGATCGGGCACTGAGCCCCATGGGGTGTTTGTCGGACACTCTGGTACAGGATGCACCGAGTCGCACGAAGCCATGCGCTCGGATGCTGCTGCCGCCCATGGGTGTGCACACGCCGGGTGCCCGGTTCAGACTTAGATGCTTTCAGCCAATATCCGCCATGTGTAGACTAGCAAGCCCCGGCCGCTCAGCCGACCACAGAAACCAGAGGCATGGCACGAGGGTTCCTCTCGTACTACCACGCGCTGCCGTCGTCAAACCCAATCATCACAAGTGTGAAGGCAATCGCGAAGGATCGCCGTCGAGAAGCAAACCGTGCTCATCGGGAGTTCTGAAGACAGAATAGCGGCCGTTGCAGGAGGGTAAAACCAACCTGTCTCACGACGGTCTAAACCCAGCTCACGTTCCCTGTTGGTGGGTGAACAATCCAACTCTTCTACTCGGCTGCAGGTGAGAAGCTAGGAAGAGCCGACATCGAAGGATCAAAAAGCAACGTCGCTTCGAACGCTTGGCTGCCACAAGCCAGTTATCCCTGTGGTAATTTTTCTGACACCTCTGGCTTCAATATCCGGAACTCGCGTGCTTGACCAAAGGATCGCAAGGCCACGCTTGCACATTGTGGACTCTTACTGAAAGTGACTGCATCAGCAGTGCCTTTGACCTGCTCCTCTGTGAGGGGTTTCCGTCCCGCCTGAGCAGTGCTTCGGGACACCTGCGTTGTCCTGTAACAGGTGTGCCGCCCCAGCCAAACTCCCCATCTGAGCAGTGTCCCGAAGCTGCGGCGAACAAAGCACCTGGGTCGCACACGGGCCCGAGGGCCCGGAACTGTGCTTGGCACACGAAGCGGTGAGGCCGTGAGGCACGACGCAAGGGACGTGCCTCTAGGTCGGGCACCAAGAGGTGCCAGCGGCTGCCGTACCCGAATCATCCGATTAGTAAAGCGGCTGTGGAGGTAGTGGTATTTCATTGCAAGCTTGCGCGTAGCAGCGCGGAGCCTCATCATATCCAGAAGGACGGAAGAGCCGACAGTCGAGATGGCCGCGAAGGCCATGATCAATGCCATGAGTTGGCGCGCACTTCCCACCTGTGCTACACCCTCCATGCTGCTGCACTCTGTCAGACTAGAGTCAAACTCAACAGGGTCTTCTTTCCCCGCTGGAACACCCAAGCCCGTTCCCTTGGCGGTTGGTTCACCAGCCAGCATCTAGGGACAGCAGGAATCTCGTTGATCCATTCATGCGCGTCAATAATCAGTCGACGAGGCATTTGGCTACCTTAAGAGAGTCATAGTTACTCCCGCCGTTTACCCGCGCTTGGCTAAATCTCTTTGCATTGACAATCAGAGCACTGGGCAGAAGTCACCTCGCGGAACCAGCCAGCAGGTCCCATCGCAAAGCTGTGTTTCAATTAAACAGTCAGATTCCCCTGCGTAGTACACAGTTCCGAGTAGACCACACGTGGGTGCCACGGATGGGGCCGACGTCTCAGGTCGGCCATCTCCCCGCCCACGGGAACTGAAGCCAGGCCGCACCCGAAGGCACAGCCTCTCTTCTTTGCACACCCAAAGCTCCGTGCCTCCACCCAAGAGCCGCGGCGGGGCGTGCTTGGCCGTTCCGAGGCACAAGGATCACGCCCGCTGGAGAAGCGGCCTTCGGCTGAGGTGGGGCCTGGACGCCCACGGCCAGAGGACGGCTGGGAAGCCAGCCCTGGCACAGGACAACCAAGCCCCGGAGGGTTCCGTGCAATCCCGACGGGCAGGCCTGACACCCTGGCCCTTGGAGCCACCGCATCTTCCGAAGGTACACAACCAGTTTGCCGATTTCCCTTAGCTGCATTTGCACTGTTGACCAGCGGCGTCTAGCCGAAGAGACCAGCTGCGGTGATTCGGTACGGAGCCATTCCAATCGGATCAGAGCCCCCAGATGGGGGCTTGTCCCGGTTTGGTCACCAAGGGTTCACGCTTTGTTGCACAACTTCGCAGGGCGTTCCATGGAGTCGGTGGCCACCAAAGGCATGGCGCATTCCGGGTCGGCCGAGGCCAAACCCTCAGAGCAGGGCACGCGTAAGTCCAATGGTACCAATGCAGCACCATCTTGCCAAGCAGAGAGCTATGTCGCCATGCAGCATGTCAGTGGATAGCCCACACACTCCAGCTGTCAGATGGAAAAGACAACTCCACAGGGGCGCCACCGAGACGCGGCCCCGCAGCACCGGACTTGAGAACACCAGCGTTGCCACTGGCCCTTCCCAGCAATCTCTCCGAGAAAGCGTTCTGAGTATCATCAGCCAAGACCCTGGTACCAGCGTGTCGGAATATTAGATTCGTCTGCCTGTTCGCCACTCCTGCAAGGCAGAGCCCTGGCACCGAGCTTCACCCGAAGGGCACAGCGCCGCGCACCCCATGGCACCCAGTGGGGGACCAGCACGGCGCCAGCCGCGGGACGGGCGACCCGGAGCCAGAGGCCCCGAACTTTGCAGCCTTTGCCGTATCCGTGAGCATTGCCATCTGGCTTACAATCGACTGACCCATATTCAACGGCTGTTGGTATGGAAGCCTGCTCCACTCCAGTCCTCAACCACTCAGGCCAGCAGCAGGCCTCTGCAAGAGAGAGCCTGCATGAGCCACCAGAAAGAATACTCGCTACTGCAACCAAGATCTGCACCAAGGGATACTTCCCTCCGGGTCACCCCGGAGCCAGCACCGCGAACCCTTGCGTCTCGCCTACGCACTGCTGCACCTGCCCTGCTGCCACAGCAGCGGCGCGGTGTAAGTCAAACAACGCCTCTGGCTTGAGCATCATCCATTTTCGAAGCTGCCCGCTTCGGCAGGTGGGTTGTTACACACTCCTAAGCGGATTCCAACCTTCATGGCCACCGCCCTGCTATCTCTAGCGGACAACATCCTTTGTGGATTCTATGTATGAGCCAGCACTTGAACCCTGCAACCGCGCTCTCGGATCATCCCGCATCGCCAGCACTGCTTACCAGTAATGGCCCACATGGGGCTGCACACTGTTCCGGGTTGGGCCCCAGCGGCCTCAGCGGATGCCCGGGCAGAATGCCCCACCCCGCTGAGGCCAGAAGGCTGCCACCATCTCTCAAACACACTCAGGCACAGCGGACTGCGTTGGGCACGCCGTCGGCCAGGGATGGCCTTTGACGCGCCACACACAGACGCCGGATGCAGAGAAGTGTGCCTCCGATGCTTGCCCATTCACAGTTTGAGAATAGGTTGAGGACTGATAGACTCCCCAGAATGCCTCTCATGCATTGCTTTACCGGACAAAAGCCGCATCACGATCGACGAGTTCGGACACACTCCCAGCCCCAGCTATCCTGAGGGAAACTTGGGCGGAAACCAGCTACTAGATGGTTCGATTGGCCTTTCACCCCTATGCCCCGCTCAGACAACACGATTTGCACGTCAGGATTGCGACCGGCCTCCACCGCAGTTTCCCACGGCTTCGCCGTAGCCAGGTATAGTTCACCATCTTTCGGGTCCCATGGAGGACACCTCGCACTCAGAACCAGTGTCCATTGGATTCAGGCTCGGCAGCTCTTGCATCAGATCGGTTTGCCATTGCACGCCATGGAGAAACATGCGGCACGCAGCACCATAGATCCCGCATGGATCCAAGAGGCAGCACCGCGGCGCAGAGTCCCCAGAGGCATGGCCACACGCTCTTCAGAGTCCCCAAAGGCGCGGTGAAACACAGTAGCACCGCGGAGAAAGTGGTCCGTTCGCTTTAACCAGGCAACGTTCGGGAGAATCGGCAGCTGCGGCCACTGCTGCA
Source organism: Eutreptiella sp. 'Long Island Sound 2002' (assembly GCA_964036045.1). Taxonomy (NCBI): domain Eukaryota; phylum Euglenozoa; class Euglenophyceae; order Eutreptiales; family Eutreptiaceae; genus Eutreptiella; species Eutreptiella sp. 'Long Island Sound 2002'. Next base: position 17,270 of record CAXIWF010001612.1, on the reverse strand, counting down.
TGCCACGCCTGGGTCGGGTCGCGGAGGCCAAACCCGGCCAAGGCGGCGGCACAGCGGGCCCCGCCACCAGTTGCTCCGTACCAGCTTTGACTACACGCACAGCATTGCCTGCGGCCTCCGATAGACTCCTTGGTCCGTGTTTCAAGACGGGCAGGGGATGTCCCTGCCTTGCCAAGCCACTCTTGACACCTTTGCACCACTGTGCACCAACCGGGGTACCGAGAGCCGGGATGAGAGACCTGGAGGGCCTGCACACCACTAGCTCTCCCACTGATTGCACCCGGCGCGGTTGGTAGGCACATGCATCCGGTGCACCACACAGGGGCACACCGGACACCCACAGGGCCATTCTGCCTTGCCACATTTGCCCTCTCGAAGGATGATGCTCCGTGACATGGGTTACGGCTCCGGGCGGGACAGCAGAGCACCAAAGAGCAAAGCCAAGCCCGGAAGCCATCCAGAATCCCAGCCAATGAAGCCTCTTCTCCGTCGGGGCATAGGTCACAGCGACCAAATGCATGCCCCCAGGTCCAGACAGGCGGAGTGCCTCTGCCAGAATGCCACTGCGAATCGATCCCACCAGAGAGTGGGGCTCTGCAGCCAGCCGCAGGCCAGACCCGAGGTCGCTTGTCCAAAAGCCGGGAAGGGCCCCACGACCGCCAATGCCTGTGCGAGAGCCACGGATGGTCCCGCCAGCCACTTCACGGTCCGGGGCCGCATCGCAATCCTCTGTGTCAGGGAAGCATCCACCACCGGTCGCCTGCCGCAGCTTCAGGCACTTTGAACCCTCTTTGCAGAGTCCTTTGCACGTTTCGATCAGTCTACTTGTTAGCTATCGGTCCCATGTCTGTATGCAGCCTTGCCACGGACATGCCTGGCCGTTTGACCTACAGTCCCAAGCAGCTCTACTCCAGGGTCTGGCGTGTGTGCACACCATGGCTAAGAACACCGACCAGTCCTCTTGACAGGAGGGCTGTAGCCCAGGTATCGCGGACCATCCCAGGCCACTCTGACTCTGGATCGGCGCCATAGTAGGTCTGTGCAGCCGTGACAGCCATCCCCATGCCAGCATTGCATCCCGGAGTGCACCCAGTGCTCACCGCATCAGGTGACCAACAACGATACGGGTAGACCGTGTCAATCTGGTTCATTCGCCATTACTGAAGCCATCGCGATTGCTGTCTCTTCCTCTGCCAAGTGATATGCTTAAATTCAGCAGGTAGCTCTCTGTGCTTCAGGTCGCCAGCCGATGGCATTGCGAAGCAATGCAACCCGATGAATCATCCATCAGGGCCGTGCACCGGGAGTGTCAAACCCATCACCCGCGGCCGGAGAAGGCCCAACACCAGCGCCGCGTGCCATGATGGTTCCAGCGCCGTGCAGGGCTTGGCCGCGGGTGATGCAACGGTTCGAATCACTCCACAATGCAGCATGCTCCAACGGTTCTCATCAACGGGCGTCCGAAGGCCAATCGGAGGGCAACACCACGGGTCTCTGTCTCCAGAGGCCGTTGGCACCGCCCCGCTCTGAGCCCGCGGAGTCGCGGCTGGGCCGCGGTCCGTGGGCTCCATGATCAAGCCTCTGCGCGCGGAGAGGTGAAGGACACCCCTCCGCGCTGCTCTGCACGCCAAATGACCCCATGATGAACATGGGATCCCGTGGCATCATTGCAGCCGTATTGGATAACGATTCCGACTCAGACACTGAAGCATCGAAAGGGAGAAACCGGCATTGAACCGCTGGTCTCCACTTGCCTGTTGCGTTCAAAGGTAGTCATCTCCACAAAGCTCACGAGTCTCTGCATTTCGCAATTCCCGTATCGAAGGCTACTCCGTTCTTCCACATCACATGGACCAAGGCATCCACTGCAGCAGGTTGGACATCAACAACCATCTATCTCTGCTCCCTGGCGCGGGAGAGCCCTCAGCGCCGTCACCCACTGGTTGACCAGCAGGTGGCGTTGCACAAAGCTTCGACAATGATCCTGCTGCAGGTTCACCTACAGCAACCTTGTTACAACTTTTGCTTCCTCTAGCAACAGAACATCGCCCAAATTCCATGACAAGACATTGATGTGCACGAGTGCCAATCAGCTTGAGTTCCTGAGGGCTTTATCATTCTGCCATCAGTAGCAACGATGGGCGGTGTGTATAAATGGCAGGGACATAATCTGTGCAAGCTGATGACGTGCACATACCAGGCATTCCTTGTTCATGACAGATAGTTGCAAGCATCAATCCCAAACACGCATTCACAGCTGCAAAGGTTGCCCGCCCACTTCTGGGCAGGACGGTCCCATGGATGGGACACCAAGGCTTGTTCACTGGACCAGTGTAGTGCGCGTGCGGCCCAGAACATCTAGGAGCCATCACAGACCTGCTGTTGGCTCTGGCTTGCGTGCACTTGGTAAACATGCACGGCACCCGAGAGAAGCAGCATACCCGGCACTCTCAGACGGGTAATCCACGAGCCCCCGGTGGGACCGGCAAGCCGACCCACGGGTCAGGTGTTCCGTCCTACATGAATGCGAGACCGGGGACTATTCAGAGGCAGAGGTCTCACTCGTTATCGGAATCAACCAGACAAATCACTCCACCAATCAGGAGCGGCCATGCACCACCGTCCAGAGGATCAAGAAAGAACCCTCAATCTGTCAATCCCGACTGCGTCCTGACCTGGTAACATTCCCCGTGTTGAGTCAAATTAAGCCGCATACTCCACGCCTTGTGGTGCCATTCCATCAATTCCTTTAAGTTTCAGCCTTGAGACCGTACTCCCCCCTGAATCCGTAAGCTTTGATTTCTCGCTGCAGAGGAGTGAAACCGATGGCATCCTGTTGAGGAGATTATGGCCCACCGACACCGAGCTGACATAGTTTACAGCGGTAGACTACGATGGTATCTGATCATCTTCGCTCCCCACACTCTCGTTCTTGATCGACGAACATGCTCCAGTGGAACGCCTTTGCCGCAGTTGATCCCACAGCGGTCTGAGAATTTCACCTCTGGCGTGTCAATATCCATCACGACGAACAGACCCATCACTGCCGTTCAGAGCCAGCACCGCCCAGCTGCCCGGTGAAGGCCACCGCCGGAGCGGATAGCCTCCGGCCATCTGGGGGCACCAGCACTGCGTTGCCCTTTGCGGACCCTGAGACTCAGCAGAACAGCTGTGTCCACATATGGTCGATCCTTTGCCATCCCGCGCTGAATCATGCAATCAAGTCACGTTTGCTTTGGACGCGCTGAGTTGTTCACAGTGGCATCCATGGACGGCTCCGAGGTCGGGTCGCAAGTGACCCGCGCCCATGTCAGAGGCATGACCGCATCAGCCACCACTGAAGGAGGCTTCTTGCCGGAGCGGTCCGAACCCATGCAAAGCGGGCACGGGGACCATCTGCAGGGGGTTTGAATCCAGCAGCGCATCCACGGAGGCCGCCACCCGGCCTGACGGCCGGGAGACAGCCCCAGCAGAGCGGCCGGACGCCCTGCAGCCCCATGCCCAGGGGTTGACTACGAGCTTTTCAACAGCAGCAACATTTGTATACGCTCTTGGAGCTGGAATTACCGCAGCTGCTGGCACCAGACTTGCCCTCCAGTTGATACTCATTGCTGCGTTTGGATAGCATTCATTGCGGAGTCCCACCCACCACACAGGGTGAGCAGGGCTGCTATGGCTCGTCGCTGTCTCGCCAGACCAGTGTCGGCAGTGGACAATTTGCGCGCCTGCTGCTCGCCTTGGCAATGGTAGCCGTTTCTTAGGCTCCCTCTCCGGAATCAAACCCTGATTTCCCGTTACCCGTGATAGCCATGGTGGTCCACTACACCACCAACCAGAGCTGATAGGTCAGAGACTCACACTGTGGAGCATTCATGGTAGAACCATCTTTGCCATCACAGAAAACGGCCTGAATCACCTTGCACGCTGCCCTGTACGGGCGCAGGTCTTGATATCGGCCAACTGCCAGTGACCCTGAACGGGCCACAGCTCTGAGCTTCCATGTATTAGCCACCCAGTTGAGGTGAATATCCGGACCGATGTCACAGGGGACCACGAGGGCCCCAAGCAACCAGTGCACAGTCATCAGATTGTCGCCGGTGTAATGAGCCATTCACAGATTCACTCTCAATCCCATGTATTCTGACACTTGCATGGCTTAGTCCTTGAGAGAAGCATATGACAACTGGCAGGATCAACCAGAATCACTCGACTGCATCATGCCCAGGAGCGACCATCGAACCCCATGAAGGGGCGTCAATGGCCTCTCCACGGTGGCTTGCCGTGAGCCACGCCCTCCGACGGACGCCCCGTGGAGGAGCCAATCCGTCGGTGACTGCATCAAACCACGGAGAACCGGAGCTCTCCAAGCGCCCGTGCATGTGCATGCACGGGCCGCGTCTCGGAACCCGCCGGAGATGGACTCCGGCGGGGGGCGATCTCGGATCCATGGCCAGAGGTGGCGCGCACCCCATGGCCGACAGCCAAGGCTGTACCAACTCACGATCGAATGCCTCTGCATCATCTCCGTTGCCCCGCCGCAGGGCAGCCTCGCGAGGGCTGCGCCGCAGCGGGATCGATACAACCAGAACGGGTCTTATCCACGTGGGGGCTGGGTTGATTTGTATAGCGGAGGTTGCAGCCTGCCTCACGCTGTGACCCAGGATCGCCTCCGGCGGTCTCGGGGCCGGGGCGCCATGCGACGCCGCCGGGGGCCTCCCCTTACATAGTAACAAACGGGCCCCGCGGAACGGGAGCTTTCCTCGCGCGATTCGGCCGGGCGAGCCGAAACGGGGATCCATGAAGGCTGCACAGGACATCCGGCTGGGATGGTGACGGGCTGACCCAGGATCGCCTCCGGCGGTCTCGGGGCCGGGGCGCCATGCGACGCCGCCGGGGGCCTCCCCTTACATAGTAACAAACGGGCCCCGCGGAACGGGAGCTTTCCTCGCGCGATTCGGCCGGGCGAGCCGAAACGGGGATCCATGAAGGCTGCACTGGGCAAGCACTGGAATCACCACGTGGAGGCCTGCTCCGCGCGATGATCCCAGTGCCAGCCCTTGACCAGAGGCAGAGAACCCACAGCATGCGGGGCCACTGCGGCTCACAGGCTCGGACCGGTTACTAGTCTCATACGATTCATCTCCGGTGAAGCAACTTCCTCGCCTTAGTACACCAGCCCATGAGAGTCACGTGATATGCATGCGGGACCGTGTCCAAAGAGGCATGCACAATGGTAGGCCCGGAAGCCCACCATCAATGTCACGCTATCTCATGCAACCTTGCCGCGGAATGTTTCGACTGCATCACTGCTGACTGGAGGGCGATGCCTCGGATCCAAAACCATAGAAAGCCATGCGATTGTCCAATCACGTCATCTTGCCTCCTCCGACCGGAGGCGTGCGCTGCTCTCGCTGTGCCGCGGCGAGGCCTCCGTGGGCCCTTCGAAGGACGTCACCAGAGACTGAAGCCCAGGCCTCTTCACGGCATTCGAGACGCACGCCCCGGCATTGGCCATCGGAGATCCAACCCCGCGCGGAACGCAGGGCACGCTAGCCTTATTTGACAGTGCTTGTCCAAAGTTCGGTATGCGGAGGCGATCGGGCACTGAGCCCCATGGGGTGTTTGTCGGACACTCTGGTACAGGATGCACCGAGTCGCACGAAGCCATGCGCTCGGATGCTGCTGCCCCATGGGGTGTGCACACGCCGGGTGCCCGGTTCAGACTTAGATGCTTTCAGCCAATATCCGCCATGTGTAGACTAGCAAGCCCCGGCCGCTCAGCCGACCACAGAAACCAGAGGCATGGCACGAGGGTTCCTCTCGTACTACCACGCGCTGCCGTCGTCAAACCCAATCATCACAAGTGTGAAGGCAATCGCGAAGGATCGCCGTCGAGAAGCAAACCGTGCTCATCGGGAGTTCTGAAGACAGAATAGCGGCCGTTGCAGGAGGGTAAAACCAACCTGTCTCACGACGGTCTAAACCCAGCTCACGTTCCCTGTTGGTGGGTGAACAATCCAACTCTTCTACTCGGCTGCAGGTGAGAAGCTAGGAAGAGCCGACATCGAAGGATCAAAAAGCAACGTCGCTTCGAACGCTTGGCTGCCACAAGCCAGTTATCCCTGTGGTAATTTTTCTGACACCTCTGGCTTCAATATCCGGAACTCGCGTGCTTGACCAAAGGATCGCAAGGCCACGCTTGCACATTGTGGACTCTTACTGAAAGTGACTGCATCAGCAGTGCCTTTGACCTGCTCCTCTGTGAGGGGTTTCCGTCCCGCCTGAGCAGTGCTTCGGGACACCTGCGTTGTCCTGTAACAGGTGTGCCGCCCCAGCCAAACTCCCCATCTGAGCAGTGTCCCGAAGCTGCGGCGAACAAAGCACCTGGGTCGCACACGGGCCCGAGGGCCCGGAACTGTGCTTGGCACACGAAGCGGTGAGGCCGTGAGGCACGACGCAAGGGACGTGCCTCTAGGTCGGGCACCAAGAGGTGCCAGCGGCTGCCGTACCCGAATCATCCGATTAGTAAAGCGGCTGTGGAGGTAGTGGTATTTCATTGCAAGCTTGCGCGTAGCAGCGCGGAGCCTCATCATATCCAGAAGGACGGAAGAGCCGACAGTCGAGATGGCCGCGAAGGCCATGATCAATGCCATGAGTTGGCGCGCACTTCCCACCTGTGCTACACCCTCCATGCTGCTGCACTCTGTCAGACTAGAGTCAAACTCAACAGGTCTTCTTTCCCCGCTGGAACACCCAAGCCCGTTCCCTTGGCGGTTGGTTCACCAGCCAGCATCTAGGGACAGCAGGAATCTCGTTGATCCATTCATGCGCGTCAATAATCAGTCGACGAGGCATTTGGCTACCTTAAGAGAGTCATAGTTACTCCCGCCGTTTACCCGCGCTTGGCTAAATCTCTTTGCATTGACAATCAGAGCACTGGGCAGAAGTCACCTCGCGGAACCAGCCAGCAGGTCCCATCGCAAAGCTGTGTTTCAATTAAACAGTCAGATTCCCCTGCGTAGTACACAGTTCCGAGTAGACCACACGTGGGTGCCACGGATGGGGCCGACGTCTCAGGTCGGCCATCTCCCCGCCCACGGGAACTGAAGCCAGGCCGCACCCGAAGGCACAGCCTCTCTTCTTTGCACACCCAAAGCTCCGTGCCTCCACCCAAGAGCCGCGGCGGGGCGTGCTTGGCCGTTCCGAGGCACAAGGATCACGCCCGCTGGAGAAGCGGCCTTCGGCTGAGGTGGGGCCTGGACGCCCACGGCCAGAGACGGCTGGGAAGCCAGCCCTGGCACAGGACAACCAAGCCCCGGAGGGTTCCGTGCAATCCCGACGGGCAGGCCTGACACCCTGGCCCTTGGAGCCACCGCATCTTCCGAAGGTACACAACCAGTTTGCCGATTTCCCTTAGCTGCATTTGCACTGTTGACCAGCGGCGTCTAGCCGAAGAGACCAGCTGCGGTGATTCGGTACGGAGCCATTCCAATCGGATCAGAGCCCCCAGATGGGGGCTTGTCCCGGTTTGGTCACCAAGGGTTCACGCTTTGTTGCACAACTTCGCAGGGCGTTCCATGGAGTCGGTGGCCACCAAAGGCATGGCGCATTCCGGGTCGGCCGAGGCCAAACCCTCAGAGCAGGGCACGCGTAAGTCCAATGGTACCAATGCAGCACCATCTTGCCAAGCAGAGAGCTATGTCGCCATGCAGCATGTCAGTGGATAGCCCACACACTCCAGCTGTCAGATGGAAAAGACAACTCCACAGGGGCGCCACCGAGACGCGGCCCCGCAGCACCGGACTTGAGAACACCAGCGTTGCCACTGGCCCTTCCCAGCAATCTCTCCGAGAAAGCGTTCTGAGTATCATCAGCCAAGACCCTGGTACCAGCGTGTCGGAATATTAGATTCGTCTGCCTGTTCGCCACTCCTGCAAGGCAGAGCCCTGGCACCGAGCTTCACCCGAAGGGCACAGCGCCGCGCACCCCATGGCACCCAGTGGGGGACCAGCACGGCGCCAGCCGCGGGACGGGCGACCCGGAGCCAGAGGCCCCGAACTTTGCAGCCTTTGCCGTATCCGTGAGCATTGCCATCTGGCTTACAATCGACTGACCCATATTCAACGGCTGTTGGTATGGAAGCCTGCTCCACTCCAGTCCTCAACCACTCAGGCCAGCAGCAGGCCTCTGCAAGAGAGAGCCTGCATGAGCCACCAGAAAGAATACTCGCTACTGCAACCAAGATCTGCACCAAGGGATACTTCCCTCCGGGTCACCCCGGAGCCAGCACCGCGAACCCTTGCGTCTCGCCTACGCACTGCTGCACCTGCCCTGCTGCCACAGCAGCGGCGCGGTGTAAGTCAAACAACGCCTCTGGCTTGAGCATCATCCATTTTCGAAGCTGCCCGCTTCGGCAGGTGGGTTGTTACACACTCCTAAGCGGATTCCAACCTTCATGGCCACCGCCCTGCTATCTCTAGCGGACAACATCCTTTGTGGATTCTATGTATGAGCCAGCACTTGAACCCTGCAACCGCGCTCTCGGATCATCCCGCATCGCCAGCACTGCTTACCAGTAATGGCCCACATGGGGCTGCACACTGTTCCGGGTTGGGCCCCAGCGGCCTCAGCGGATGCCCGGGCAGAATGCCCCACCCCGCTGAGGCCAGAAGGCTGCCACCATCTCTCAAACACACTCAGGCACAGCGGACTGCGTTGGGCACGCCGTCGGCCAGGGATGGCCTTTGACGCGCCACACACAGACGCCGGATGCAGAGAAGTGTGCCTCCGATGCTTGCCCATTCACAGTTTGAGAATAGGTTGAGGACTGATAGACTCCCCAGAATGCCTCTCATGCATTGCTTTACCGGACAAAAGCCGCATCACGATCGACGAGTTCGGACACACTCCCAGCCCCAGCTATCCTGAGGGAAACTTGGGCGGAAACCAGCTACTAGATGGTTCGATTGGCCTTTCACCCCTATGCCCCGCTCAGACAACACGATTTGCACGTCAGGATTGCGACCGGCCTCCACCGCAGTTTCCCACGGCTTCGCCGTAGCCAGGTATAGTTCACCATCTTTCGGGTCCCATGGAGGACACCTCGCACTCAGAACCAGTGTCCATTGGATTCAGGCTCGGCAGCTCTTGCATCAGATCGGTTTGCCATTGCACGCCATGGAGAAACATGCGGCACGCAGCACCATAGATCCCGCATGGATCCAAGAGGCAGCACCGCGGCGCAGAGTCCCCAGAGGCATGGCCACACGCTCTTCAGAGTCCCCAAAGGCGCGGTGAAACACAGTAGCACCGCGGAGAAAGTGGTCCGTTCGCTTTAACCAGGCAACGTTCGGGAGAATCGGCAGCTGCGGCCACTGCTGCATGCCACGCCTGGGTCGGGTCGCGGAGGCCAAACCCGGCCAAGGCGGCGGCACAGCGGGCCCCGCCACCAGTTGCTCCGTACCAGCTTTGACTACACGCACAGCATTGCCTGCGGCCTCCGATAGACTCCTTGGTCCGTGTTTCAAGACGGGCAGGGGATGTCCCTGCCTTGCCAAGCCACTCTTGACACCTTTGCACCACTGTGCACCAACCGGGGTACCGAGAGCCGGGATGAGAGACCTGGAGGGCCTGCACACCACTAGCTCTCCCACTGATTGCACCCGGCGCGGTTGGTAGGCACATGCATCCGGTGCACCACACAGGGGCACACCGGACACCCACAGGGCCATTCTGCCTTGCCACATTTGCCCTCTCGAAGGATGATGCTCCGTGACATGGGTTACGGCTCCGGGCGGGACAGCAGAGCACCAAAGAGCAAAGCCAAGCCCGGAAGCCATCCAGAATCCCAGCCAATGAAGCCTCTTCTCCGTCGGGGCATAGGTCACAGCGACCAAATGCATGCCCCCAGGTCCAGACAGGCGGAGTGCCTCTGCCAGAATGCCACTGCGAATCGATCCCACCAGAGAGTGGGGCTCTGCAGCCAGCCGCAGGCCAGACCCGAGGTCGCTTGTCCAAAAGCCGGGAAGGGCCCCACGACCGCCAATGCCTGTGCGAGAGCCACGGATGGTCCCGCCAGCCACTTCACGGTCCGGGGCCGCATCGCAATCCTCTGTGTCAGGGAAGCATCCACCACCGGTCGCCTGCCGCAGCTTCAGGCACTTTGAACCCTCTTTGCAGAGTCCTTTGCACGTTTCGATCAGTCTACTTGTTAGCTATCGGTCCCATGTCTGTATGCAGCCTTGCCACGGACATGCCTGGCCGTTTGACCTACAGTCCCAAGCAGCTCTACTCCAGGGTCTGGCGTGTGTGCACACCATGGCTAAGAACACCGACCAGTCCTCTTGACAGGAGGGCTGTAGCCCAGGTATCGCGGACCATCCCAGGCCACTCTGACTCTGGATCGGCGCCATAGTAGGTCTGTGCAGCCGTGACAGCCATCCCCATGCCAGCATTGCATCCCGGAGTGCACCCAGTGCTCACCGCATCAGGTGACCAACAACGATACGGGTAGACCGTGTCAATCTGGTTCATTCGCCATTACTGAAGCCATCGCGATTGCTGTCTCTTCCTCTGCCAAGTGATATGCTTAAATTCAGCAGGTAGCTCTCTGTGCTTCAGGTCGCCAGCCGATGGCATTGCGAAGCAATGCAACCCGATGAATCATCCATCAGGGCCGTGCACCGGGAGTGTCAAACCCATCACCCGCGGCCGGAGAAGGCCCAACACCAGCGCCGCGTGCCATGATGGTTCCAGCGCCGTGCAGGGCTTGGCCGCGGGTGATGCAACGGTTCGAATCACTCCACAATGCAGCATGCTCCAACGGTTCTCATCAACGGGCGTCCGAAGGCCAATCGGAGGGCAACACCACGGGTCTCTGTCTCCAGAGGCCGTTGGCACCGCCCCGCTCTGAGCCCGCGGAGTCGCGGCTGGGCCGCGGTCCGTGGGCTCCATGATCAAGCCTCTGCGCGCGGAGAGGTGAAGGACACCCCTCCGCGCTGCTCTGCACGCCAAATGACCCCATGATGAACATGGGATCCCGTGGCATCATTGCAGCCGTATTGGATAACGATTCCGACTCAGACACTGAAGCATCGAAAGGGAGAAACCGGCATTGAACCGCTGGTCTCCACTTGCCTGTTGCGTTCAAAGGTAGTCATCTCCACAAAGCTCACGAGTCTCTGCATTTCGCAATTCCCGTATCGAAGGCTACTCCGTTCTTCCACATCACATGGACCAAGGCATCCACTGCAGCAGGTTGGACATCAACAACCATCTATCTCTGCTCCCTGGCGCGGGAGAGCCCTCAGCGCCGTCACCCACTGGTTGACCAGCAGGTGGCGTTGCACAAAGCTTCGACAATGATCCTGCTGCAGGTTCACCTACAGCAACCTTGTTACAACTTTTGCTTCCTCTAGCAACAGAACATCGCCCAAATTCCATGACAAGACATTGATGTGCACGAGTGCCAATCAGCTTGAGTTCCTGAGGGCTTTATCATTCTGCCATCAGTAGCAACGATGGGCGGTGTGTATAAATGGCAGGGACATAATCTGTGCAAGCTGATGACGTGCACATACCAGGCATTCCTTGTTCATGACAGATAGTTGCAAGCATCAATCCCAAACACGCATTCACAGCTGCAAAGGTTGCCCGCCCACTTCTGGGCAGGACGGTCCCATGGATGGGACACCAAGGCTTGTTCACTGGACCAGTGTAGTGCGCGTGCGGCCCAGAACATCTAGGAGCATCACAGACCTGCTGTTGGCTCTGGCTTGCGTGCACTTGGTAAACATGCACGGCACCCGAGAGAAGCAGCATACCCGGCACTCTCAGACGGGTAATCCACGAGCCCCGGTGGGACCGGCAAGCCGACCCACGGGTCAGGTGTTCCGTCCTACATGAATGCGAGACCGGGGACTATTCAGAGGCAGAGGTCTCACTCGTTATCGGAATCAACCAGACAAATCACTCCACCAATCAGGAGCGGCCATGCACCACCGTCCAGAGGATCAAGAAAGAACCCTCAATCTGTCAATCCCGACTGCGTCCTGACCTGGTAACATTCCCCGTGTTGAGTCAAATTAAGCCGCATACTCCACGCCTTGTGGTGCCATTCCATCAATTCCTTTAAGTTTCAGCCTTGAGACCGTACTCCCCCCTGAATCCGTAAGCTTTGATTTCTCGCTGCAGAGGAGTGAAACCGATGGCATCCTGTTGAGGAGATTATGGCCCACCGACACCGAGCTGACATAGTTTACAGCGGTAGACTACGATGGTATCTGATCATCTTCGCTCCCCACACTCTCGTTCTTGATCGACGAACATGCTCCAGTGGAACGCCTTTGCCGCAGTTGATCCCACAGCGGTCTGAGAATTTCACCTCTGGCGTGTCAATATCCATCACGACGAACAGACCCATCACTGCCGTTCAGAGCCAGCACCGCCCAGCTGCCCGGTGAAGGCCACCGCCGGAGCGGATAGCCTCCGGCCATCTGGGGGCACCAGCACTGCGTTGCCCTTTGCGGACCCTGAGACTCAGCAGAACAGCTGTGTCCACATATGGTCGATCCTTTGCCATCCCGCGCTGAATCATGCAATCAAGTCACGTTTGCTTTGGACGCGCTGAGTTGTTCACAGTGGCATCCATGGACGGCTCCGAGGTCGGGTCGCAAGTGACCCGCGCCCATGTCAGAGGCATGACCGCATCAGCCACCACTGAAGGAGGCTTCTTGCCGGAGCGGTCCGAACCCATGCAAAGCGGGCACGGGGACCATCTGCAGGGGGTTTGAATCCAGCAGCGCATCCACGGAGGCCGCCACCCGGCCTGACGGCCGGGAGACAGCCCCAGCAGAGCGGCCGGACGCCCTGCAGCCCCATGCCCAGGGGTTGACTACGAGCTTTTCAACAGCAGCAACATTTGTATACGCTCTTGGAGCTGGAATTACCGCAGCTGCTGGCACCAGACTTGCCCTCCAGTTGATACTCATTGCTGCGTTTGGATAGCATTCATTGCGGAGTCCCACCCACCACACAGGGTGAGCAGGGCTGCTATGGCTCGTCGCTGTCTCGCCAGACCAGTGTCGGCAGTGGACAATTTGCGCGCCTGCTGCTCGCCTTGGCAATGGTAGCCGTTTCTTAGGCTCCCTCTCCGGAATCAAACCCTGATTTCCCGTTACCCGTGATAGCCATGGTGGTCCACTACACCACCAACCAGAGCTGATAGGTCAGAGACTCACACTGTGGAGCATTCATGGTAGAACCATCTTTGCCATCACAGAAAACGGCCTGAATCACCCTTGCACGCTGCCCTGTACGGGCGCAGGTCTTGATATCGGCCAACTGCCAGTGACCCTGAACGGGCCACAGCTCTGAGCTTCCATGTATTAGCCACCCAGTTGAGGTGAATATCCGGACCGATGTCACAGGGGACCACGAGGGCCCCAAGCAACCAGTGCACAGTCATCAGATTGTCGCCGGTGTAATGAGCCATTCACAGATTCACTCTCAATCCCATGTATTCTGACACTTGCATGGCTTAGTCCTTGAGAGAAGCATATGACAACTGGCAGGATCAACCAGAATCACTCGACTGCATCATGCCCAGGAGCGACCATCGAACCCCATGAAGGGGCGTCAATGGCCTCTCCACGGTGGCTTGCCGTGAGCCACGCCCTCCGACGGACGCCCCGTGGAGGAGCCAATCCGTCGGTGACTGCATCAAACCACGGAGAACCGGAGCTCTCCAAGCGCCCGTGCATGTGCATGCACGGGCCGCGTCTCGGAACCCGCCGGAGATGGACTCCGGCGGGGGGCGATCTCGGATCCATGGCCAGAGGTGGCGCGCACCCCATGGCCGACAGCCAAGGCTGTACCAACTCACGATCGAATGCCTCTGCATCATCTCCGTTGCCCCGCCGCAGGGCAGCCTCGCGAGGGCTGCGCCGCAGCGGGATCGATACAACCAGAACGGGTCTTATCCACGTGGGGGCTGGGTTGATTTGTATAGCGGAGGTTGCAGCCTGCCTCACGCTGTGACCCAGGATCGCCTCCGGCGGTCTCGGGGCCGGGGCGCCATGCGACGCCGCCGGGGCCTCCCCTTACATAGTAACAAACGGGCCCCGCGGAACGGGAGCTTTCCTCGCGCGATTCGGCCGGGCGAGCCGAAACGGGGATCCATGAAGGCTGCACAGGACATCCGGCTGGGATGGTGACGGGCTGACCCAGGATCGCCTCCGGCGGTCTCGGGGCCGGGGCGCCATGCGACGCCGCCGGGGGCCTCCCCTTACATAGTAACAAACGGGCCCCGCGGAACGGGAGCTTTCCTCGCGCGATTCGGCCGGGCGAGCCGAAACGGGGATCCATGAAGGCTGCACTGGGCAAGCACTGGAATCACCACGTGGAGGCCTGCTCCGCGCGATGATCCCAGTGCCAGCCCTTGACCAGAGGCAGAGAACCCACAGCATGCGGGGCCACTGCGGCTCACAGGCTCGGACCGGTACTAGTCTCATACGATTCATCTCCGGTGAAGCAACTTCCTCGCCTTAGTACACCAGCCCATGAGAGTCACGTGATATGCATGCGGGACCGTGTCCAAAGAGGCATGCACAATGGTAGGCCCGGAAGCCCACCATCAATGTCACGCTATCTCATGCAACCTTGCCGCGGAATGTTTCGACTGCATCACTGCTGACTGGAGGGCGATGCCTCGGATCCAAAACCATAGAAAGCCATGCGATTGTCCAATCACGTCATCTTGCCTCCTCCGACCGGAGGCGTGCGCTGCTCTCGCTGTGCCGCGGCGAGGCCTCCGTGGGCCCTTCGAAGGACGTCACCAGAGACTGAAGCCCAGGCCTCTTCACGGCATTCGAGACGCACGCCCCGGCATTGGCCATCGGAGATCCAACCCCGCGCGGAACGCAGGGCACGCTAGCCTTATTTGACAGTGCTTGTCCAAAGTTCGGTATGCGGAGGCGATCGGGCACTGAGCCCCATGGGGTGTTTGTCGGACACTCTGGTACAGGATGCACCGAGTCGCACGAAGCCATGCGCTCGGATGCTGCTGCCCCATGGGGTGTGCACACGCCGGGTGCCCGGTTCAGACTTAGATGCTTTCAGCCAATATCCGCCATGTGTAGACTAGCAAGCCCCGGCCGCTCAGCCGACCACAGAAACCAGAGGCATGGCACGAGGGTTCCTCTCGTACTACCACGCGCTGCCGTCGTCAAACCCAATCATCACAAGTGTGAAGGCAATCGCGAAGGATCGCCGTCGAGAAGCAAACCGTGCTCATCGGGAGTTCTGAAGACAGAATAGCGGCCGTTGCAGGAGGGTAAAACCAACCTGTCTCACGACGGTCTAAACCCAGCTCACGTTCCCTGTTGGTGGGTGAACAATCCAACTCTTCTACTCGGCTGCAGGTGAGAAGCTAGGAAGAGCCGACATCGAAGGATCAAAAAGCAACGTCGCTTCGAACGCTTGGCTGCCACAAGCCAGTTATCCCTGTGGTAATTTTTCTGACACCTCTGGCTTCAATATCCGGAACTCGCGTGCTTGACCAAAGGATCGCAAGGCCACGCTTGCACATTGTGGACTCTTACTGAAAGTGACTGCATCAGCAGTGCCTTTGACCTGCTCCTCTGTGAGGGGTTTCCGTCCCGCCTGAGCAGTGCTTCGGGACACCTGCGTTGTCCTGTAACAGGTGTGCCGCCCCAGCCAAACTCCCCATCTGAGCAGTGTCCCGAAGCTGCGGCGAACAAAGCACCTGGGTCGCACACGGGCCCGAGGGCCCGGAACTGTGCTTGGCACACGAAGCGGTGAGGCCGTGAGGCACGACGCAAGGGACGTGCCTCTAGGTCGGGCACCAAGAGGTGCCAGCGGCTGCCGTACCCGAATCATCCGATTAGTAAAGCGGCTGTGGAGGTAGTGGTATTTCATTGCAAGCTTGCGCGTAGCAGCGCGGAGCCTCATCATATCCAGAAGGACGGAAGAGCCGACAGTCGAGATGGCCGCGAAGGCCATGATCAATGCCATGAGTTGGCGCGCACTTCCCACCTGTGCTACACCCTCCATGCTGCTGCACTCTGTCAGACTAGAGTCAAACTCAACAGGGTCTTCTTTCCCCGCTGGAACACCCAAGCCCGTTCCCTTGGCGGTTGGTTCACCAGCCAGCATCTAGGGACAGCAGGAATCTCGTTGATCCATTCATGCGCGTCAATAATCAGTCGACGAGGCATTTGGCTACCTTAAGAGAGTCATAGTTACTCCCGCCGTTTACCCGCGCTTGGCTAAATCTCTTTGCATTGACAATCAGAGCACTGGGCAGAAGTCACCTCGCGGAACCAGCCAGCAGGTCCCATCGCAAAGCTGTGTTTCAATTAAACAGTCAGATTCCCCTGCGTAGTACACAGTTCCGAGTAGACCACACGTGGGTGCCACGGATGGGGCCGACGTCTCAGGTCGGCCATCTCCCCGCCCACGGGAACTGAAGCCAGGCCGCACCCGAAGGCACAGCCTCTCTTCTTTGCACACCCAAAGCTCCGTGCCTCCACCCAAGAGCCGCGGCGGGGCGTGCTTGGCCGTTCCGAGGCACAAGGATCACGCCCGCTGGAGAAGCGGCCTTCGGCTGAGGTGGGCCTGGACGCCCACGGCCAGAGGACGGCTGGGAAGCCAGCCCTGGCACAGGACAACCAAGCCCCGGAGGGTTCCGTGCAATCCCGACGGGCAGGCCTGACACCCTGGCCCTTGGAGCCACCGCATCTTCCGAAGGTACACAACCAGTTTGCCGATTTCCCTTAGCTGCATTTGCACTGTTGACCAGCGGCGTCTAGCCGAAGAGACCAGCTGCGGTGATTCGGTACGGAGCCATTCCAATCGGATCAGAGCCCCCAGATGGGGGCTTGTCCCGGTTTGGTCACCAAGGGTTCACGCTTTGTTGCACAACTTCGCAGGGCGTTCCATGGAGTCGGTGGCCACCAAAGGCATGGCGCATTCCGGGTCGGCCGAGGCCAAACCCTCAGAGCAGGGCACGCGTAAGTCCAATGGTACCAATGCAGCACCATCTTGCCAAGCAGAGAGCTATGTCGCCATGCAGCATGTCAGTGGATAGCCCACACACTCCAGCTGTCAGATGGAAAAGACAACTCCACAGGGGCGCCACCGAGACGCGGCCCCGCAGCACCGGACTTGAGAACACCAGCGTTGCCACTGGCCCTTCCCAGCAATCTCTCCGAGAAAGCGTTCTGAGTATCATCAGCCAAGACCCTGGTACC
>CAXIWF010001611.1:0-47889 GCA_964036045.1 Eutreptiella sp. 'Long Island Sound 2002' | reverse complement strand
GAGAATTTTCCGAGAATTTTCCGAGAATTTTCTGAGAATTTTCCGAGAATTTTCCGAGAATATTCCGAGAATTTTCCGAGAATTTTCCGAGAATTTTCCGAGAATTTTCCGAGAATTTTCCGAGAATTTTCCGAGAATTTTCCGTCAATTTTCCGAGAATTTTCCGAGAATTTTCCAAGAATTTTCCGAGAATTTTCCGTGAGTTTTCCGAGAATCTTCCGAGAATTTTCCGTCAATTTTCCGAGAATTTTCCGAGAATTTTCCGAGAATTTTCCCAGAATTTTCCGAGAATTTTCCGAGAATTTTCCGAGAATTTTCCGAGAATTTTCCGAGAATTTTCGGAGAATTTTCCGAGAATTTTCCGAGAATTTTCCGAGAATTTTCCGAGAATTTTCCGTCAAATTTCCGAGAATTTTCCGAGAATTTTCCGAGAATTTTCCGAGAATTTTCTGAGAATTTTCTGAGATTTTCCGAGAATTTTCCAAGAATTTTCCGAGAATTTTCCGAGAATTTTCCGAGAATTTTCCGAGAATTTTCCGAGAATTTTCCGAGATTTTTCCGAGAATTTTCCGAGAATTTTCCGAGAATTTTCTGAGAATTTTCCGAGAATTTTCCGAGAATTTTCCGAGAATTTTCCGAGAATTTGCCGAGAATTTTCCGAGAATTTTCCGAGAATTTTCCGAGAATTTTCCGAGAATTTTCCGAGAATTTTCCGTCAATTTTCCGAGAATTTTCCGAGAATTTTCCGAATTTTCCGAGAATTTTCCGAGAATTTTCCGAGAATTTTCCGAGAATTTTATGAGAATTTTCCGAGAATTTTCCGAGAATTTTCCGAGAATTTTCCGGGAATTTTCCGAGAATTTTCCGAGAATTTTCCGAGAATTTTCCGAGAATTTTCCGCGAATTTTCCGAGAATTTTCCGAGAATTTTCCGAGAATTTTCCGAGAATTTTCCGAGAATTTTCGGAGAATTTTCCGAGAATTTTCCGAGAATTTTCTGAGAATTTTCCGAGAATTTTCCGAGAATTTTCCGAGAATTTTCCGAGAATTTTCCGAGAATTTTCCGGAAATTTTCCGAGAATTTTCTGAGAATTTTCCGAGAATTTTCCGAGAATTTTCCGAGAATTTTCCGAGAATTTTTCGAGAATTTTCCGAGAATTTTCCGAGAATTTTCCGAGAATTTTCCGAGAATTTTCCGAGAATTTTCCGAGAATTTTCCGAGAATTTTCCGAGAATTTTCCGAGAATTTTCCGAGAATTTTCTGAGAATTTTCCGAGAATTTTCCGAGAATTTTCCGAGAATTTTCCGAGAATTTTCCGAGAATTTTCCGAGAATTTTCCGAGAATTTTCCGAGAATTTTCCGAGAATTTTCCGAGAATTTTCCGAGAATTTTCCAAGAATTTTCCGAGAATTTTCCGGGAATTTTCTGAGAATTTTCCGAGAATTATCCGAGAATTTTCCGAGAATTTCTGAGAATTTTCCGAGAATTATCCGAGAATTTCCGAGAATTTTCTGAGAATTTTCCGAGAATTTTCCGAGAATTTTCCGAGAACTTTCCGAGAATTTTCCGAGAATTTTCCGAGAATTTTCTGAGAATTTTCCGAGAATTTTCCGAGAAATTTCCGAGAATTTTCCGAGAATTTTCCGAGAATTTTCCGAGAATTTTCCGAGAATTTTCCGAGAATTTTCCGAGAATTTTCCGAGATTTTTCCGAGAATTTTCCGAGAATTTTCCGAGAATTTTCCGAGAATTTTCCGAGAATTTTCCGAGAATTTTCCGTCAATTTTCCGAGAATTTTCCGAGAATTTTCCGAATTTTCCGAGAATTTTCCGAGAATTTTCCGAGAATTTTCCGAGAATTTTATGAGAATTTTCCGAGAATTTTCCGAGAATTTTCCGAGAATTTTCCGGGAATTTTCCGAGAATTTTCCGAGAATTTTCCGAGAATTTTCCGAGAATTTTCCGCGAATTTTCCGAGAATTTTCCGAGAATTTTCCGAGAATTTTCCGAGAATTTTCGGAGAATTTTCCGAGAATTTTCCGAGAATTTTCTGAGAATTTTCCGAGAATTTTCCGAGAATTTTCCGAGAATTTTCCGAGAATTTTCCGAGAATTTTCCGGAAATTTTCCGAGAATTTTCTGAGAATTTTCCGAGAATTTTCTGAGAATTTTCCGAGAATTTTCCGAGAATTTTTCGAGAATTTTCCGAGAATTTTCCGAGAATTTTCCGAGAATTTTCCGAGAATTTTCCGAGAATTTTCCGAGAATTTTCCGAGAATTTTCCGAGAATTTTCCGAGAATTTTCTGAGAATTTTCCGAGAATTTTCCGAGAATTTTCCGAGAATTTTCCGAGAATTTTCCGAGAATTTTCCGAGAATTTTCCGAGAATTTTCCGAGAATTTTCCGAGAATTTTCCGAGAATTTTCCGAGAATTTTCCGAGAATTTTCCAAGAATTTTCCGAGAATTTTCCGGGAATTTTCTGAGAATTTTCCGAGAATTATCCGAGAATTTTCCGAGAATTTTCTGAGAATTTTCCGAGAATTATCCGAGAATTTCCGAGAATTTTCTGAGAATTTTCCGAGAATTTTCCGAGAATTTTCCGAGAACTTTCCGAGAATTTTCCGAGAATTTTCCGAGAATTTTCTGAGAATTTTCCGAGAATTTTCCGAGAAATTTCCGAGAATTTTCCGAGAATTTTCCGAGAATTTTCCGAGAATTTTCCGAGAATTTTCCGAGAATTTTCCGAGAATTTTCCGAGATTTTTCCGAGAATTTTCCGAGAATTTTCCGAGAATTTTCCGAGAATTTTCCGAGATTTTTCCGAGAATTTTCCGAGAATTTTCCGAGAATTTTCCGAGAATTTTCCGAGAATTTTCCGAGAATTTTCCGTCAATTTTCCGAGAATTTTCCGAGAATTTTCCGAGAATTTTCCGAGAATTTTCTGAGAATTTTCTGAGATTTTCCGAGAATTTTCCAAGAATTTTCCGAGAATTTTCCGAGAATTTTCCGAGAATTTTCCGAGAATTTTCCGAGAATTTTCCGAGATTTTTCCGAGAATTTTCCGAGAATTTTCCGAGAATTTTCTGAGAATTTTCCGAGAATTTTCCGAGAATTTTCCGAGAATTTTCCGAGAATTTGCCGAGAATTTTCCGAGAATTTTCCGAGAATTTTCCGAGAATTTTCCGAGAATTTTCCGAGAAGTTTCCGTCAATTTTCCGAGAATTTTCCGAGAATTTTCCGAGAATTTTCCGAGAATTTTCCGAGAATTTTCCGAGAAGTTTCCGTCAATTTTCCGAGAATTTTCTGAGAATTTTCCGAGAATTTTCCGGGAATATTCCGAGAATTTTCCGAGAATTTTCCGAGAATTTTCCGAGAATTTTCCGAGAATTTTCCGAGAATTTTCCGAGAATTTTCCGAGAATTTTCCGAGAATTTTCCGAGAATTTTCCGAGAATTTTCCGAGAATTTTCCGGGAATTTTCCGAGAATTTTCCGAGAATTTTCCGAGAATTTTCCGAGAATTTTCTGAGAATTTTCCGAGAATTTTCCGAGAATATTCCGAGAATTTTCCGAGAATTTTCCGAGAATTTTCCGAGAATTTTCCGAGAATTTTCCGAGAATTTTCCGAGAATTTTCCGTCAATTTTCCGAGAATTTTCCGAGAATTTTCCAAGAATTTTCCGAGAATTTTCCGTGAATTTTCCGAGAATCTTCCGAGAATTTTCCGTCAATTTTCCGAGAATTTTCCGAGAATTTTCCCAGAATTTTCCGAGAATTTTCCGAGAATTTTCCGAGAATTTTCCGAGAATTTTCCGAGAATTTTCCGAGAATTTTCGGAGAATTTTCCGAGAATTTTCCGAGAATTTTCCGAGAATTTTCCGAGAATTTCCCGTCAATTTTCCGAGAATTTTCCGAGAATTTTCTGAGAATTTTCTGAGATTTTCCGAGAATTTTCCAAGAATTTTCCGAGAATTTTCCGAGAATTTTCCGAGAATTTTCCGAGAATTTTCCGAGAATTTTCCGAGATTTTTCCGAGAATTTTCCGAGAATTTTCCGAGAATTTTCTGAGAATTTTCCGAGAATTTTCCGAGAATTTTCCGAGAATTTTCCGAGAATTTGCCGAGAATTTTCCGAGAATTTTCCGAGAATTTTCCGAGAATTTTCCGAGAATTTTCCGAGAATTTTCCGTCAATTTTCCGAGAATTTTCCGAGAATTTTCCGAATTTTCCGAGAATTTTCCGAGAATTTTCCGAGAATTTTCCGAGAATTTTATGAGAATTTTCCGAGAATTTTCCGAGAATTTTCCGAGAATTTTCCGGGAATTTTCCGAGAATTTTCCGAGAATTTTCCGAGAATTTTCCGAGAATTTTCCTCGAATTTTCCGAGAATTTTCCGAGAATTTTCCGAGAATTTTCCGAGAATTTTCCGAGAATTTTCGGAGAATTTTCCGAGAATTTTCCGAGAATTTTCTGAGAATTTTCCGAGAATTTTCCGAGAATTTTCCGAGAATTTTCCGAGAATTTTCCGAGAATTTTCCGGAAATTTTCCGAGAATTTTCTGAGAATTTTCCGAGAATTTTCTGAGAATTTTCCGAGAATTTTCCGAGAATTTTCCGAGAATTTTATGAGAATTTTCCGAGAATTTTCCGAGAATTTTCCGAGAATTTTCCGGGAATTTTCCGAGAATTTTCCGAGAATTTTCCGAGAATTTTCCGAGAATTTTCCCCGAATTTTCCGAGAATTTTCCGAGAATTTTCCGAGAATTTTCCGAGAATTTTCCGAGAATTTTCGGAGAATTTTCCGAGAATTTTCCGAGAATTTTCTGAGAATTTTCCGAGAATTTTCCGAGAATTTTCCGAGA
Organism: Eutreptiella sp. 'Long Island Sound 2002'; assembly: GCA_964036045.1. Taxonomy (NCBI): domain Eukaryota; phylum Euglenozoa; class Euglenophyceae; order Eutreptiales; family Eutreptiaceae; genus Eutreptiella; species Eutreptiella sp. 'Long Island Sound 2002'. Next base: position 43,035 of record CAXIWF010001611.1, on the reverse strand, counting down.
ATTTTCCCCGAATTTTCCGAGAATTTTCCGAGAATTTTCCGAGAATTTTCCGAGAATTTTCCGAGAATTTTCGGAGAATTTTCCGAGAATTTTCCGAGAATTTTCTGAGAATTTTCCGAGAATTTTCCGAGAATTTTCGGAGAATTTTCCGAGAATTTTCCGAGAATTTTCTGAGAATTTTCCGAGAATTTTCCGAGAATTTTCCGAGAATTTTCCGAGAATTTTCCGAGAATTTTCCGAAATTTTCCGAGAATTTTCTGAGAATTTTCCGAGAATTTTCTGAGAATTTTCCGAGAATTTTCCGAGAATTTTCCGAGAATTTTCCGAGAATTTTCCGAGAATTTTCCGAGAATTTTCCGAGAATTTTCCGAGAATTTTCGGAGAATTTTCCGAGAATTTTCCGAGAATTTTCTGAGAATTTTCCGAGAATTTTCCGAGAATTTTCCGAGAATTTTCCGAGAATTTTCCGAGAATTTTCCGGAAATTTTCCGAGAATTTTCTGAGAATTTTCCGAGAATTTTCTGAGAATTTTCCGAGAATTTTCCGAGAATTTTCCGAGAATTTTATGAGAATTTTCCGAGAATTTTCCGAGAATTTTCCGAGAATTTTCCGGGAATTTTCCGAGAATTTTCCGAGAATTTTCCGAGAATTTTCCGAGAATTTTCCCCGAATTTTCCGAGAATTTTCCGAGAATTTTCCGAGAATTTTCCGAGAATTTTCCGAGAATTTTCGGAGAATTTTCCGAGAATTTTCCGAGAATTTTCTGAGAATTTTCCGAGAATTTTCCGAGAATTTTCCGAGAATTTTCCGAGAATTTTCCGAGAATTTTCCGGAAATTTTCCGAGAATTTTCTGAGAATTTTCCGAGAATTTTCCGAGAATTTTTCGAGAATTTTCCGAGAATTTTCCGAGAATTTTCCGAGAATTTTCCGAGAATTTTCCGAGAATTTTCCGAGAATTTTCCGAGAATTTTCCGAGAATTTTCCGAGAATTTTCCGAGAATTTTCCGAGAATTTTCTGAGAATTTTCCGAGAATTATCCGAGAATTTCCGAGAATTTTCTGAGAATTTTCCGAGAATTTTCCGAGAATTTTCCGAGAATTTTCCGAGAATTTTCCGAGAATTTTCCGAGAATTTTCTGAGAATTTTCCGAGAATTTTCCGAGAAATTTCCGAGAATTTTCCCGAGAATTTTCCGAGAATTTTCCGAGAATTTTCCGAGAATTTTCCGAGAATTTTCCGAGAATTTTCCGAGAATTTTCTGAGAATTTTCCGAGAATTTTCCGAGAATTTTCCGGAATTTTTCCGATAATTTTCCGAGAATTTTCCGAGAATTTTCCGAGAATTTTCCGAGATTTTTCCGAGAATTTTCCGAGAATTTTCCGAGAATTTTCCGAGAATTTTCCGGGAATTTTCCGAGAATTTTCCGAGAATTTTCCGAGAATTTTCCGAGATTTTTCCGAGAATTTTCCGAAGAATTTTCCGAGAATTTTCCGAGAATTTTCCGAGAATTTTCCGAGAATTTTCCGAGAATTTTCCGGGAATTTTCCGAGAATTTTCCGAGAATTTTCCGAGAATTTTCCGAGAATTTTCTGAGAATTTTCCGAGAATTTTCCGAGAATATTCCGAGAATTTTCGAGAATTTTCCGAGAATTTTCCGAGAATTTTCCGAGAATTTTCCGAGAATTTTCCGAGAATTTTCCGTCAATTTTCCGAGAATTTTCCGAGAATTTTCCAAGAATTTTCCGAGAATTTTCCGTGAATTTTCCGAGAATCTTCCGAGAATTTTCCGTCAATTTTCCGAGAATTTTCCGAGAATTTTCCGAGAATTTTCCGAGAATTTTCCGAGAATTTTCCGAGAATTTTCCGAGAATTTTCCGAGAATTTTCCGAGAATTTTCGGAGAATTTTCCGAGAATTTTCCGAGAATTTTCCGAGAATTTTCCGAGAATTTTCCGTCAAATTTCCGAGAATTTTCCGAGAATTTTCCGAGAATTTTCCGAGAATTTTTCTGAGAATTTTCTGAGATTTTCCGAGAATTTTCCAAGAATTTTCCGAGAATTTTCCGAGAATTTTCCGAGAATTTTCCGAGAATTTCCGAGAATTTTCCGAGAATTTTCCGAGAATTTTCCGAGAATTTTCTGAGAATTTTCCGAGAATTTTCCGAGAATTTTCCGAGAATTTTCCGAGAATTTGCCGAGAATTTTCTGAGAATTTTCCCGAGAATTTTCCGAGAATTTTCCGAGAATTTTCCGAGAATTTTCCGTCAATTTTCCGAGAATTTTCCGAGAATTTTCCGAATTTTCCGAGAATTTTCCGAGAATTTTCCGAGAATTTTCCGAGAATTTTATGAGAATTTTCCGAGAATTTTCCGAGAATTTTCCGAGAATTTTCCGGGAATTTTCCGAGAATTTTCCGAGAATTTTCCGAGAATTTTCCGAGAATTTTCCGCGAATTTTCCGAGAATTTTCCGAGAATTTTCCGAGAATTTTCCGAGAATTTTCCGAGAATTTTCGGAGAATTTTCCGAGAATTTTCCGAGAATTTTCTGAGAATTTTCCGAGAATTTTCCGAGAATTTTCCGAGAATTTTCCGAGAATTTTCCGAGAATTTTCCGGAAATTTTCCGAGAATTTTCTGAGAATTTTCCGAGAATTTTCTGAGAATTTTCCGAGAATTTTCCGAGAATTTTTCGAGAATTTTCCGAGAATTTTCCGAGAATTTTCCGAGAATTTTCCGAGAATTTTCCGAGAATTTTCCGAGAATTTTCCGAGAATTTTCCGAGAATTTTCCGAGAATTTTCCGAGAATTTTCCGAGAATTTTCCGAGAATTTTCCGAGAATTTTCCGAGAATTTTCCGAGAATTTTCCGAGAATTTTCCGAGAATTTTCCGAGAATTTTCCGAGAATTTTCCGAGAATTTTCCAAGAATTTTCCGAGAATTTTCCGGGAATTTTCTGAGAATTTTCCGAGAATTATCCGAGAATTTTCCGAGAATTTTCTGAGAATTTTCCGAGAATTATCCGAGAATTTCCGAGAATTTTCTGAGAATTTTCCGAGAATTTTCCGAGAATTTTCCGAGAATTTTCTGAGAATTTTCCGAGAATTTTCCGAGAAATTTCCGAGAATTTTCCGAGAATTTTCCGAGAATTTTCCGAGAATTTTCCGAGAATTTTCCGAGAATTTTCCGAGAATTTTCCGAGATTTTTCCGAGAATTTTCCGAGAATTTTCCGAGAATTTTCCGAGAATTTTCCGAGATTTTTCCGAGAATTTTCCGAGAATTTTCCGAGAATTTTCGGAGAATTTTCCGAGAATTTTCCGAGAATTTTCCGTCAATTTTCCGAGAATTTTCCGAGAATTTTCCGAGAATTTTCCGAGAATTTTCTGAGAATTTTCTGAGATTTTCCGAGAATTTTCCAAGAATTTTCCGAGAATTTTCCGAGAATTTTCCGAGAATTTTCCGAGAATTTTCCGAGAATTTTCCGAGATTTTTCCGAGAATTTTCCGAGAATTTTCCGAGAATTTTCTGAGAATTTTCCGAGAATTTTCCGAGAATTTTCCGAGAATTTTCCGAGAATTTGCCGAGAATTTTCCGAGAATTTTCCGAGAATTTTCCGAGAATTTTCCGAGAATTTTCCGAGAATTTTCCGTCAATTTTCCGAGAATTTTCCGAGAATTTTCCGAATCTTCCGAGAATTTTCCGAGAATTTTCCGAGAATTTTCCGAGAATTTTATGAGAATTTTCCGAGAATTTTCCGAGAATTTTCCGACAATTTTCCGGGAATTTTCCGAGAATTTTCCGAGAATTTTCCGAGAATTTTCCGAGAATTTTCCGCGAATTTTCCGAGAATTTTCCGAGAATTTTCCGAGAATTTTCCGAGAATTTTCCGAGAATTTTCGGAGAATTTTCCGAGAATTTTCCGAGAATTTTCTGAGAATTTTCCGAGAATTTTCCGAGAATTTTCCGAGAATTTTCCGAGAATTTTCCGAGAATTTTCCGAGAATTTTCCGAGAATTTTCCGAGAATTTTCGGAGAATTTTCCGAGAATTTTCCGAGAATTTTCCGAGAATTTTCCGCGAATTTTCCGAGAATTTTCCGAGAATTTTCCGAGAATTTTCCGAGAATTTTCCGAGAATTTTCGGAGAATTTTCCGAGAATTTTCCGAGAATTTTCTGAGAATTTTCCGAGAATTTTCCGAGAATTTTCCGAGAATTTTCCGAGAATTTTCCGAGAATTTTCGGAGAATTTTCCGAGAATTTTCCGAGAATTTTCTGAGAATTTTCCGAGAATTTTCCGAGAATTTTCCGAGAATTTTCCGAGAATTTTCCGAGAATTTTCCGGAAATTTTCCGAGAATTTTCTGAGAATTTTCCGAGAATTTTCTGAGAATTTTCCGAGAATTTTCCGAGAATTTTTCGAGAATTTTCCGAGAATTTTCCGAGAATTTTCCGAGAATTTTCCGAGAATTTTCCGAGAATTTTCCGAGAATTTTCCGAGAATTTTCCGAGAATTTTCCGAGAATTTTCCGAGAATTTTCTGAGAATTTTCCGAGAATTTTCCGAGAATTTTCCGAGAATTTTCCGAGAATTTTCCGAGAATTTTCCGAGAATTTTCCGAGAATTTTCCGAGAATTTTCCGAGAATTTTCCGAGAATTTTCCGAGAATTTTCCAAGAATTTTCCGAGAATTTTCCGGGAATTTTCTGAGAATTTTCTGAGAATTATCCGAGAATTTTCCGAGAATTTTCTGAGAATTTTCCGAGAATTATCCGAGAATTTCCGAGAATTTTCTGAGAATTTTCCGAGAATTTTCCGAGAATTTTCCGAGAACTTTCCGAGAATTTTCCGAGAATTTTCCGAGAATTTTCTGAGAATTTTCCGAGAATTTTCCGAGAAATTTCCGAGAATTTTCCGAGAATTTTCCGAGAATTTTCCGAGAATTTTCCGAGAATTTTCCGAGAATTTTCCGAGAATTTTCCGAGATTTTTCCGAGAATTTTCCGAGAATTTTCCGAGAATTTTCCGAGAATTTTCCGAGATTTTTCCGAGAATTTTCCGAGAATTTTCCGAGAATTTTCGGAGAATTTTCCGAGAATTTTCCGAGAATTTTCCGTCAATTTTCCGAGAATTTTCCGAGAATTTTCCGAGAATTTTCCGAGAATTTTCTGAGAATTTTCTGAGATTTTCCGAGAATTTTCCAAGAATTTTCCGAGAATTTTCCGAGAATTTTCCGAGAATTTTCCGAGAATTTTCCGAGAATTTTCCGAGATTTTTCCGAGAATTTTCCGAGAATTTTCCGAGAATTTTCTGAGAATTTTCCGAGAATTTTCCGAGAATTTTCCGAGAATTTTCCGAGAATTTGCCGAGAATTTTCCGAGAATTTTCCGAGAATTTTCCGAGAATTTTCCGAGAATTTTCCGAGAATTTTCCGTCAATTTTCCGAGAATTTTCCGAGAATTTTCCGAATTTTCCGAGAATTTTCCGAGAATTTTCCGAGAATTTTCCGAGAATTTTATGAGAATTTTCCGAGAATTTTCCGAGAATTTTCCGAGAATTTTCCGGGAATTTTCCGAGAATTTTCCGAGAATTTTCCGAGAATTTTCCGAGAATTTTCCGCGAATTTTCCGAGAATTTTCCGAGAATTTTCCGAGAATTTTCCGAGAATTTTCCGAGAATTTTCGGAGAATTTTCCGAGAATTTTCCGAGAATTTTCTGAGAATTTTCCGAGAATTTTCCGAGAATTTTCCGAGAATTTTCCGAGAATTTTCCGAGAATTTTCCGGAAATTTTCCGAGAATTTTCTGAGAATTTTCCGAGAATTTTCTGAGAATTTTCCGAGAATTTTCCGAGAATTTTTCGAGAATTTTCCGAGAATTTTCCGAGAATTTTCCGAGAATTTTCCGAGAATTTTCCGAGAATTTTCCGAGAATTTTCCGAGAATTTTCCGAGAATTTTCCGAGAATTTTCCGAGAATTTTCCGAGAATTTTCTGAGAATTTTCCGAGAATTTTCCGAGAATTTTCCGAGAATTTTCCGAGAATTTTCCGAGAATTTTCCGAGAATTTTCCGAGAATTTTCCGAGAATTTTCCGAGAATTTTCCGAGAATTTTCCGAGAATTTTCCAAGAATTTTCCGGGAATTTTCCGGGAATTTTCTGAGAATTTTCCGAGAATTATCCGAGAATTTTCCGAGAATTTTCTGAGAATTTTCCGAGAATTATCCGAGAATTTCCGAGAATTTTCTGAGAATTTTCCGAGAATTTTCCGAGAATTTTCCGAGAATTTTCCGAGAATTTTCCGAGAATTTTCCGAGAATTTTCTGAGAATTTTCCGAGAATTTTCCGAGAAATTTCCGAGAATTTTCCGAGAATTTTCCGAGAATTTTCCGAGAATTTTCCGAGAATTTTCCGAGAATTTTCCGAGAATTTTCCGAGAATTTTCTGAGAATTTTCCGAGAATTTTCCGAGAATTTTCCGAGATTTTTCCGAGAATTTTCCGAGAATTTTCCGAGAATTTTCCGAGAATTTTCCGAGATTTTTCCGAGAATTTTCCGAGAATTTTCCCAGAATTTTCCGAGAATTTTCCGAGAATTTTCCGAGAATTTTCCGTCAATTTTCCGAGAATTTTCCGAGAATTTTCCGAGAATTTCCCGAGAATTTTCCGAGAATTTTCCGAGAATTTTCCGAGAATTTTCCGAGAATTTTCCGAGAATTTTCCGAGAATTTTCCGTCAATTTTCCGAGAATTTTCCGAGAATTTTCCGAGAATTTTCCGAGAATTTTCCGAGAATTTTCCGAGAATTTTCCGAGAATTTTCCGAGAATTTTCCGAGAATTTTCCGAGAATTTTCCGAGAATTTTCCGAGAATTTTCCGATAATTTTCCGAGAATTTTCCGGGAATTTTCCGAGAATTTTCCGAGAATTTTCCGAGAATTTTCCGAGAATTTTCTGAGAATTTTCCGAGAATTTTCCGAGAATATTCCGAGAATTTTCCGAGAATTTTCCGAGAATTTTCCGAGAATTTTCCGAGAATTTTCCGAGAATTTTCCGAGAATTTTCCGTCAATTTTCCGAGAATTTTCCGAGAATTTTCCAAGAATTTTCCGAGAATTTTCCGTGAATTTTCCGAGAATCTTCCGAGAATTTTCCGTCAATTTTCCGAGAATTTTCCGAGAATTTTCCCAGAATTTTCCGAGAATTGTCCGAGAATTTTCCGAGAATTTTCCGAGAATTTTCCGAGAATTTTCCGAGAATTTTCGGAGAATTTTCCGAGAATTTTCCGAGAATTTTCCGAGAATTTTCCGAGAATTTTCCGTCAATTTTCCGAGAATTTTCCGAGAATTTTCCGAGAATTTTCCGAGAATTTTCTGAGAATTTTCTGAGATTTTCCGAGAATTTTCCAAGAATTTTCCGAGAATTTTCCGAGAATTTTCCGAGAATTTTCCGAGAATTTTCCGAGAATTTTCCGAGAATTTTCCGCGAATTTTCCGAGAATTTTCCGAGAATTTTCCGAGAATTTTCCGAGAATTTTCCGAGAATTTTCGGAGAATTTTCCGAGAATTTTCCGAGAATTTTCTGAGAATTTTCCGAGAATTTTCCGAGAATTTTCCGAGAATTTTCCGAGAATTTTCCGAGAATTTTCCGGAAATTTTCCGAGAATTTTCTGAGAATTTTCCGAGAATTTTCTGAGAATTTTCCGAGAATTTTCCGAGAATTTTCCGAGAATTTTATGAGAATTTTCCGAGAATTTTCCGAGAATTTTCCGAGAATTTTCCGGGAATTTTCCGAGAATTTTCCGAGAATTTTCCGAGAATTTTCCGAGAATTTTCCGCGAATTTTCCGAGAATTTTCCGAGAATTTTCCGAGAATTTTCCGAGAATTTTCCGAGAATTTTCGGAGAATTTTCCGAGAATTTTCCGAGAATTTTCTGAGAATTTTCCGAGAATTTTCCGAGAATTTTCCGAGAATTTTCCGAGAATTTTCCGAGAATTTTCCGGAAATTTTCCGAGAATTTTCTGAGAATTTTCCGAGAATTTTCCGAGAATTTTTCGAGAATTTTCCGAGAATTTTCCGAGAATTTTCCGAGAATTTTCCGAGAATTTTCCGAGAATTTTCCGAGAATTTTCCGAGAATTTTCCGAGAATTTTCCGAGAATTTTCCGAGAATTTTCCGAGAATTTTCTGAGAATTTTCCGAGAATTATCCGAGAATTTCCGAGAATTTTCTGAGAATTTTCCGAGAATTTTCCGAGAATTTTCCGAGAAATTTCCGAGAATTTTCCGAGAATTTTCCGAGAATTTTCTGAGAATTTTCCGAGAATTTTCCGAGAAATTTCCGAGAATTTTCCGAGAATTTTCCGAGAATTTTCCGAGAATTTTCCGAGAATTTTCCGAGAATTTTCCGAGAATTTTCCGAGAATTTTCTGAGAATTTTCCGAGAATTTTCCGAGAATTTTCCGAGAATTTTCCGTGAATTTTCCGAGAATTTTCCGAGAATTTTCCGAGAATTTTCCGAGAATTTTCCGAGAATTTTCTGAGAATTTTCCGAGAATTTTCCGAGAATATTCCGAGAATTTTCCGAGAATTTTCCGAGAATTTTCCGAGAATTTTCCGAGAATTTTCCGAGAATTTTCCGAGAAGTTTCCGTCAATTTTCCGAGAATTTTCCGAGAATTTTCCAAGAATTTTCCGAGAATTTTCCGTGAATTTTCCGAGAATCTTCCGAGAATTTTCCGTCAATTTTCCGAGAATTTTCCGAGAATTTTCCGAGAATTTTCCGAGAATTTTCCGAGAATTTTCCGAGAATTTTCCGAGAATTTTCCGAGAATTTTCCGAGAATTTTCGGAGAATTTTCCGAGAATTTTCCGAGAATTTTCCGAGAATTTTCCGAGAATTTTCCGTCAAATTTCCGAGAATTTTCCGAGAATTTTCCGAGAATTTTCCGAGAATTTTCTGAGAATTTTCTGAGATTTTCCGAGAATTTTCCAAGAATTTTCCGAGAATTTTCCGAGAATTTTCCGAGAATTTTCCGAGAATTTTCCGAGAATTTTCCGAGATTTTTCCGAGAATTTTCCGAGAATTTTCCGAGAATTTTCTGAGAATTTTCCGAGAATTTTCCGAGAATTTTCCGAGAATTTTCCGAGAATTTGCCGAGAATTTTCCGAGAATTTTCCGAGAATTTTCCGAGAATTTTCCGAGAATTTTCCGAGAATTTTCCGTCAATTTTCCGAGAATTTTCCGAGAATATTCAGAATTTTCCGAGAATTTTCCGAGAATTTTCCGAGAATTTTCCGAGAATTTTATGAGAATTTTCCGAGAATTTTCCGAGAATTTTCCGAGAATTTTCCGGGAATTTTCCGAGAATTTTCCGAGAATTTTCGGAGAATTTTCCGAGAATTTTCCGCGAATTTTCCGAGAATTTTCCGAGAATTTTCCGAGAATTTTCCGAGAATTTTCCGAGAATTTTCGGAGAATTTTCCGAGAATTTTCCGAGATTTTTCTGAGAATTTTCCGAGAATTTTCCGAGAATTTTCCGAGAATTTTCCGAGAATTTTCCGAGAATTTTCCGGAAATTTTCCGAGAATTTTCTGAGAATTTTCCGAGAATTTTCTGAGAATTTTCCGAGAATTTTCCGAGAATTTTTCGAGAATTTTCCGAGAATTTTCCGAGAATTTTCCGAGAATTTTCCGAGAATTTTCCGAGAATTTTCCGAGAATTTTCCGAGAATTTTCCGAGAATTTTCCGAGAATTTTCTGAGAATTTTCCGAGAATTTTCCGAGAATTTTCCGAGAATTTTCCGAGAATTTTCCGAGAATTTTCCGAGAATTTTCCGAGAATTTTCCGAGAATTTTCCGAGAATTTTCCGAGAATTTTCCGAGAATTTTCCAAGAATTTTCCGAGAATTTTCCGGGAATTTTCTGAGAATTTTCCGAGAATTATCCGAGAATTTTCCGAGAATTTTCTGAGAATTTTCCGAGAATTATCCGAGAATTTCCGAGAATTTTCTGAGAATTTTCCGAGAATTTTCCGAGAATTTTCCAAGAACTTTCCGAGAATTTCCCGAGAATTTTCCGAGAATTTTCTGAGAATTTTCCGAGAATTTTCCGAGAAATTTCCGAGAATTTTCCGGGAATTTTCCGAGAATTTTCCGAGAATTTTCCGAGAATTTTCCGAGAATTTTCCGAGAATTTTCCGAGAATTTTCTGAGAATTTTCCGAGAATTTTCCGAGAATTTTCCGAGATTTTTCCGAGAATTTTCCGAGAATTTTCCGAGAATTTTCCGAGAATTTTCCGAGATTTTTCCGAGAATTTTCCGAGAATTTTCCGAGAATTTTCCGAGAATTTTCCGAGAATTTTCCGAGAATTTTCCGTCAATTTTCCGAGAATTTTCCGAGAATTTTCCGAGAATTTTCCGAGAATTTTCTGAGAATTTTCTGAGATTTTCCGAGAATTTTCCAAGAATTTTCCGAGAATTTTCCGAGAATTTTCCGAGAATTTTCCGAGAATTTTCCGAGAATTTTCCGAGATTTTTCCGAGAATTTTCCGAGAATTTTCCGAGAATTTTCTGAGAATTTTCCGAGAATTTTCCGAGAATTTTCCGAGAATTTTCCGAGAATTTGCCGAGAATTTTCCGAGAATTTTCCGAGAATTTACCGAGAATTTTCCGAGAATTTTCCGAGAATTTTCCGTCAATTTTCCGAGAATTTTCCGAGAATTTTCCGAATTTTCCGAGAATTTTCCGAGCATTTTCCGAGAATTTTCCGAGAATTTTATGAGAATTTTCCGAGAATTTTCCGAGAATTTTCCGAGAATTTTCCGGGAATTTTCCGAGAATTTTCCGAGAATTTTCCGAGAATTTTCCGAGAATTTTCCGAGAATTTTCCGGAAATTTTCTGAGAATTTTCTGAGAATTTTCCGAGAATTTTCTGAGAATTTTCCGAGAATTTTCCGAGAATTTTTCGAGAATTTTCCGAGAATTTTCCGAGAATTTTCCGAGAATTTTCCGAGAATTTTCCGAGAATTTTCCGAGAATTTTCCGAGAATTTTCCGAGAATTTTCCGAGAATTTTCTGAGAATTTTCCGAGAATTTTCCGAGAATTTTCCGAGAATTTTCCGAGAATTTTCCGAGAATTTTCCGAGAATTTTCCGAGAATTTTCCGAGAATTTTCCGAGAATTTTCCGAGAATTTTCCGAGAATTTTCCAAGAATTTTCCGAGAATTTTCCGGGAATTTTCTGAGAATTTTCCGAGAATTATCCGAGAATTTTCCGAGAATTTTCTGAGAATTTTCCGAGAATTATCCGAGAATTTCCGAGAATTTTCTGAGAATTTTCCGAGAATTTTCCGAGAATTTTATGAGAATTTTCGGAGAATTTTCCGAGAATTTTCCGAGAATTTTCTGAGAATTTTCCGAGAATTTTCCGAGAATTTTCCGAGAATTTTCCGAGAATTTTCCGAGAATTTTCCGGAAATTTTCCGAGAATTTTCTGAGAATTTTCCGAGAATTTTCTGAGAATTTTCCGAGAATTTTCCGAGAATTTTTCGAGAATTTTCCGAGAATTTTCCGAGAATTTTCCGAGAATTTTCCGAGAATTTTCCGAGAATTTTCCGAGAATTTTCCGAGAATTTTCCGAGAATTTTCCGAGAATTTTCCGAGAATTTTCCGAGAATTTTCTGAGAATTTTCCGAGAATTTTCCGAGAATTTTCCGAGAATTTTCCGAGAATTTTCCGAGAATTTTCCGAGAATTTTCCGAGAATTTTCCGAGAATTTTCCGAGAATTTTCCGAGAATTTTCCGAGAATTTTCCAAGAATTTTCCGAGAATTTTCCGGGAATTTTCTGAGAATTTTCCGAGAATTATCCGAGAATTTTCCGAGAATTTTCTGAGAATTTTCCGAGAATTATCCGAGAATTTCCGAGAAATTTCTGAGAATTTTCCGAGAATTTTCCGAGAATTTTCCGAGATTTTTCCGAGAATTTTCCGAGAATTTTCCGAGAATTTTCCGAGAATTTTCCGAGATTTTTCCGAGAATTTTCCGAGAATTTTCCGAGAATTTTCCGAGAATTTTCCGAGAATTTTCCGTCAATTTTCCGAGAATTTTCCGAGAATTTTCCGAGAATTTTCCGAGAATTTTCCGAGAATTTTCCGAGAATTTTCCGAGAATTTTCCGAGAATTTTCCGAGAATTTTCCGAGAATTTTCCGTCAATTTTCCGAGAATTTTCCGAGAATTTTCCGAGAATTTTCCGAGAATTTTCCGAGAATTTTCCGAGAATTTTCCGAGAATTTTCCGAGAATTTCCCGAGAATTTTCCGAGAATTTTCCGAGAATTTTCCGAGAATTTTCCGAGAATTTTCCGAGAATTTTCCGAGAATTTTCCGAGAATTTTCCGAGAATTTTCCGTCAATTTTCCGAGAATTTTCCGAGAATTTTCCGAGAATTTTCCGAGAATTTTCCGAGATTTTTCCGAGAATTTTCCGAGAATTTTCCGAGAATTTTCCGAAATTTTTCCGAGAATTTTCCGAGAATTTTCCGAGAATTTTCCGAGAATTTTCCGAGAATTTTCCGAGAACTTTCCGAGAATTTTCCGAGAATTTTCCGAGAATTTTCCGAGAATTTTCCGAGAAGTTTCCGTCAATTTTGCGAGAATTTTCCGAGAATTTTCCGAGAATTTTCCGAGAATTTTCTGAGAATTTTCTGAGAACTTTCCGAGAGTTTTCCGAGAATTTTCCGAGAATTTTCCGAGAATTTTCCGAGAATTTTCCGAGAATTTTCCGAGAATTTTCCGAAAATTTTCCGAGAATTTTCCGAGAATTTTCCGGGAATATTCCGAGAATTTTCCGAGAATTTTCCGAGAATTTTCCGAGAATTTTCCGAGAATTTTCCGAGAATTTTCCGAGAATTTTCCGAGAATTTTCCGAGATTTTTCCGAGAATTTTCCGAGAATTTTCCGAGAATTTTCCGAGAATTTTCCGGGAATTTTCCGAGAATTTTCCGAGAATTTTCCGAGAATTTTCCGAGATTTTTCCGAGAATTTTCCGAGAATTTTCCGAGAATTTTCCGAGAATTTTCCAAGAATTTTCCGAGAATTTTCCGAGAATTTTCCGGGAATTTTCCGAGAATTTTCCGAGAATTTTCCGAGAATTTTCCGAGAATTTTCTGAGAATTTTCCGAGAATTTTCCGAGAATATTCTGAGAATTTTCCGAGAATTTTCCGAGAATTTTCCGAGAATTTTCCGAGAATTTTCCGAGAATTTTCCGAGAATTTTCCGTCAATTTTCCGAGAATTTTCCGAGAATTTTCCAAGAATTTTCCGAGAAATTTCCGTGAATTTTCCGAGAATCTTCCGAGAATTTTCCGTCAATTTTCCGAGAATTTTCCGAGAATTTTCCGAGAATTTTCCGGGAATTTTCCGAGAATTTTCCGAGAATTTTCCGAGAATTTTCCGAGAATTTTCGGAGAATTTTCCGAGAATTTTCCGAGAATTTTCCGAGAATTTTCCGAGAATTTTCCGTCAAATTTCCGAGAATTTTCCGAGAATTTTCCGAGAATTTTCCGAGAATTTTCTGAGAATTTTCTGAGATTTTCCGAGAATTTTCCAAGAATTTTCCGAGAATTTTCCGAGAATTTTCCGAGAATTTTCCGAGAATTTTCCGAGAATTTTCCGAGATTTTTCCGAGAATTTTCCGAGAATTTTCCGAGAATTTTCTGAGAATTTTCCGAGAATTTTCCGAGAATTTTCCGAGAATTTTCCGAGAATTTGCCGAGAATTTTCCGAGAATTTTCCGAGAATTTTCCGAGAATTTTCCGAGAATTTTCCGAGAATTTTCCGTCAATTTTCCGAGAATTTTCGGAGAATTTTCCGAATTTTCCGAGAACTTTCCGAGAATTTTCCGAGAATTTTCCGAGAATTTTATGAGAATTTTCCGAGAATTTTCCGAGAATTTTCCGAGAATTTTCCGGGAATTTTCCGAGAATTTTCCGAGAATTTTCCGAGAATTTTCCGCGAATTTTCCGAGAATTTTCCGAGAATTTTCCGAGAATTTTCCGAGAATTTTCCGAGAATTTTCCGAGAATTTTCCGAGAATTTTCCGAGAATTTTCCGAGAATTTTCCGAGAATTTTCCGAGAATTTTCCGAGAATTTTCTGAGAATTTTCCGAGAATTTTCCGAGAATTTTCCGAGAATTTTCCGAGAATTTTCCGAGAATTTTCCGAGAATTTTCCGAGAATTTTCCGAGAATTTTCCGAGAATTTTCCAAGAATTTTCCGAGAATTTTCCAAGAATTTTCCGAGAATTTTCCCGGAATTTTCTGAGAATTTTCCGAGAATTATCCGAGAATTTTCCGAGAATTTTCCGAGAATTTTCCGAGAATTATCCGAGAATTTCCGAGAATTTTCTGAGAATTTTCCGAGAATTTTCCGAGAATTTTCCGAGAACTTTCCGAGAATTTTCCGAGAATTTTCCGAGAATTTTCTGAGAATTTTCCGAGAATTTTCCGAGAAATTTCCGAGAATTTTCCGAGAATTTTCCGAGAGTTTTCCGAGAATTTTCCGAGAATTTTCCGAGAATTTTCCGAGAATTTTCCGAGAATTTTCTGAGAATTTTCCGAGAATTTTCCGAGAATTTTCCGAGATTTTTCCGAGAATTTTCCGAGAATTTTCCGACAATTTTCCGAGAATTTTCCGAGATTTTTCCGAGAATTTTCCGAGAATTTTCCGAGAATTTTCCGAGAATTTTCCGAGAATTTTCCATCAATTTTCCGAGAATTTTCCGAGAATTTTCCGAGAATTTTCCGTCAATTTTCCGAGAATTTTCCGAGAATTTTCCAAGAATTTTCCGAGAATTTTCCGTGAATTTTCCGAGAATCTTCCGAGAATTTTCCGTCAATTTTCCGAGAATTTTCCGAGAATTTTCCGAGAATTTTCCGAGAATTTTCCGAGAATTTTCCGAGAATTTTCCGAGAATTTTCCGAGAATTTTCCGAGAATTTTCGGAGAATTTTCCGAGAATTTTCCGAGAATTTTCCGAGAATTTTCCGAGAATTTTCCGTCAAATTTCCGAGAATTTTCCGAGAATTTTCCGAGAATTTTCCGAGAATTTTCTGAGAATTTTCTGAGATTTTCCGAGAATTTTCCAAGAATTTTCCGAGAATTTTCCGAGAATTTTCCGAGAATTTTCCGAGAATTTTCCGAGAATTTTCCGAGATTTTTCCGAGAATTTTCCGAGAATTTTCCGAGAATTTTCTGAGAATTTTCCGAGAATTTTCCGAGAATTTTCCGAGAATTTTCCGAGAATTTGCCGAGAATTTTCCGAGAATTTTCCGAGAATTTTCCGAGAATTTTCCGAGAATTTTCCGAGAATTTTCCGTCAATTTTCCGAGAATTTTCCGAGAATTTTCCGAATTTTCCGAGAATTTTCCGAGAATTTTCCGAGAATTTTCCGAGAATTTTATGAGAATTTTCCGAGAATTTTCCGAGAATTTTCCGAGAATTTTCCGGGAATTTTCCGAGAATTTTCCGAGAATTTTCCGAGAATTTTCCGAGAATTTTCCGCGAATTTTCCGAGAATTTTCCGAGAATTTTCCGAGAATTTTCCGAGAATTTTCCGAGAATTTTCGGAGAATTTTCCGAGAATTTTCCGAGAATTTTCTGAGAATTTTCCGAGAATTTTCCGAGAATTTTCCGAGAATTTTCCGAGAATTTTCCGAGAATTTTCCGGAAATTTTCCGAGAATTTTCTGAGAATTTTCCGAGAATTTTCTGAGAATTTTCCGAGAATTTTCCGAGAATTTTTCGAGAATTTTCCGAGAATTTTCCGAGAATTTTCCGAGAATTTTCCGAGAATTTTCCGAGAATTTTCCGAGAATTTTCCGAGAATTTTCCGAGAATTTTCCGAGAATTTTCCGAGAATTTTCTGAGAATTTTCCGAGAATTTTCCGAGAATTTTCCGAGAATTTTCCGAGAATTTTCCGAGAATTTTCCGAGAATTTTCCGAGAATTTTCCCAGAATTTTCCGAGAATTTTCCGAGAATTTTCCGAGAATTTTCCAAGAATTTTCCGAGAATTTTCCGGGAATTTTCTGAGAATTTTCCGAGAATTATCCGAGAATTTTCCGAGAATTTTCTGAGAATTTTCCGAGAATTATCCGAGAATTTCCGAGAATTTTCTGAGAATTTTCCGAGAATTTTCCGAGAATTTTCCGAGAACTTTCCGAGAATTTTCCGAGAATTTTCCGAGAATTTTCTGAGAATTTTCCGAGAATTTTCCGAGAATTTTCCGAGAATTTTCCGAGAATTTTCCGAGAATTTTCCGAGAATTTTCCGAGAATTTTCCGAGAATTTTCTGAGAATTTTCCGAGAATTTTCCGAGAATTTTCCGAGATTTTTCCGAGAATTTTCCGAGAATTTTCCGAGAATTTTCCGAGAATTTTCCGAGATTTTTCCGAGAATTTTCCGAGAATTTTCCGAGAATTTTCCGAGAATTTTCCGAGAATTTTCCGAGAATTTTCCGTCAATTTTCCGAGAATTTTCCGAGAATTTTCCGAGAATTTTCCGAGAATTTTCTGAGAATTTTCTGAGATTTTCCGAGAATTTTCCAAGAATTTTCCGAGAATTTTCCGAGAATTTTCCGAGAATTTTCCGAGAATTTTCCGAGAATTTTCCGAGATTTTTCCGAGAATTTTCCGAGAATTTTCCGAGAATTTTCTGAGAATTTTCCGAGAATTTTCCGAGAATTTTCCGAGAATTTTCGGAGAATTTGCCGAGAATTTTCGGAGAATTTTCCCAGAATTTTCCGAGAATTTTCCGAGAATTTTCCGAGAATTTTCCGTCAATTTTCCGAGAATTTTCCGAGAATTTTCCGAATTTTCCGAGAATTTTCCGAGAATTTTCCGAGAATTTTCCGAGAATTTTATGAGAATTTTCCGAGAATTTTCCGAGAATTTTCCGAGAATTTTCCGCGAATTTTCCGAGAATTTTCCGAGAATTTTCCGAGAATTTTCCGAGAATTTTCCGAGAATTTTCGGAGAATTTTCCGAGAATTTTCCGAGAATTTT
Organism: Eutreptiella sp. 'Long Island Sound 2002'; assembly: GCA_964036045.1. Taxonomy (NCBI): domain Eukaryota; phylum Euglenozoa; class Euglenophyceae; order Eutreptiales; family Eutreptiaceae; genus Eutreptiella; species Eutreptiella sp. 'Long Island Sound 2002'. The sequence continues at coordinate 26,003 of CAXIWF010001611.1, read as the reverse complement.
CTGAGAATTTTCCGAGAATTTTCCGAGAATTTTCCGAGAATTTTCCGAGAATTTTCCAAGAATTTTCCGGAAATTTTCCGAGAATTTTCTGAGAATTTTCCGAGAATTTTCTGAGAATTTTCCGAGAATTTTCCGAGAATTTTTCGAGAATTTTCCGAGAATTTTCCGAGAATTTTCCGAGAATTTTCCGAGAATTTTCCGAGAATTTTCCGAGAATTTTCCGAGAATTTTCCGAGAATTTTCCGAGAATTTTCCGAGAATTTTCCGAGAATTTTCTGAGAATTTTCCGAGAATTTTCCGAGAATTTTCCGAGAATTTTCCGAGAAATTTCCGAGAATTTTCCGAGAATTTTCCGAGAATTTTCCGAGAATTTTCCGAGAATTTTCCGAGAATTTTCCAAGAATTTTCCGAGAATTTTCCGGGAATTTTCTGAGAATTTTCCGAGAATTATCCGAGAATTTTCCGAGGATTTTCTGAGAATTTTCCGAGAATTATCCGAGAATTTCCGAGAATTTTCTGAGAATTTTCCGAGAATTTTCCGAGAATTTTCCGAGAATTTTCCGAGAATTTTCCGAGAATTTTCCGAGAATTTTCTGAGAATTTTCCGAGAATTTTCCGAGAAATTTCCGAGAATTTTCCGAGAATTTTCCGAGAATTTTCCGAGAATTTTCCGAGAATTTTCCGAGAATTTTCCGAGAATTTTCCGAGAATTTTCTGAGAATTTTCCGAGAATTTTCCGAGAATTTTCCGAGATTTTTCCGAGAATTTTCCGAGAAATTCCGAGAATTTTCCGAGAATTTTCCGAGATTTTTCCGAGAATTTTCCGAGAATTTTCCGAGAATTTTCCGAGAATTTTCCGAGAATTTTCCGAGAATTTTCCGTCAATTTTCCGAGAATTTTCCGAGAATTTTCCGAGAATTTTCCGAGAATTTTCCGAGAATTTTCCGAGAATTTTCCGAGAACTTTCCGAGAATTTTCCGAGAATTTTCCGAGAATTTTCCGTCAATTTTCCGAGAATTTTCCGAGAATTTTCCGAGAATTTTCCGAGAATTTTCCGAGAATTTTCCGAGAATTTTCCGAGAATTTTCCGAGAATTTCCCGAGAATTTTCCGAGAATTTTCCGAGAATTTTCCGAGAATTTTCCGAGAATTTTCCGAGAATTTTCCGAGAATTTTCCGAGAATTTTCCGTCAATTTTCCGAGAATTTTCCGAGAATTTTCCGAGAATTTTCCGAGAATTTTCCGAGATTTTTCCGAGAATTTTCCGAGAATTTTCCGAGAATTTCCCGAAATTTTTCCGAGAATTTTCCGAGAATTTTCCGAGAATTTTCCGAGAATTTTCCGAGAATTTTCCGAGAACTTTCCGAGAATTTTCCGAGAATTTTCCGAGAATTTTCCGAGAATTTTCCGAGAAGTTTCCGTCAATTTTCCGAGAATTTTCCGAGAATTTTCCGAGAATTTTCCGAGAATTTTCTGAGAATTTTCTGAGAACTTTCCGAGAGTTTTCCGAGAATTTTCCGAGAATTTTCCGAGAATTTTCCGAGAATTTTCCGAGAATTTTCCGAGAATTTTCCGAAAATTTTCCGAGAATTTTCCGAGAATTTTCCGGGAATATTCCGAGAATTTTCCGAGAATTTTCCGAGAATTTTCCGAGAATTTTCCGAGAATTTTCTGAGAATTTTCCGAGAATTTTCCGAGAATTTTCCGAGAATTTTCCGAGAATTTTCCGAGAATTTTCGGGGAATTTTCCGAGAATTTTCCGAGAATTTTCCGAGAATTTTCCGAGAATTTTCTGAGAATTTTCCGAGAATTTTCCGAGAATATTCCGAGAATTTTCCGAGAATTTTCCGAGAATTTTCCGAGAATTTTCCGAGAATTTTCCGAGAATTTTCCGAGAATTTTCCGTCAATTTTCCGAGAATTTTCCGAGAATTTTCCGGGAATTTTCCGAGAATTTTCCGTGAATTTTCCGAGAGTTTTCCGAGAATTTTCCGAGAATTTTCCGAGAATTTTCCGAGAATTTTCCGAGAATTATCCGAGAATTTCCGACAATTTTCTGAGAATTTTCCGAGAATTTTCCGAGAATTTTCCGAGAATTTTCCGAGAATTTTCCGAGAATTTTCCGAGAATTTTCCGAGAATTTTCCGAGAATTTTCCGAGAATTTTCCGAGAATTTTCGGAGAATTTTCCGAGAATTTTCCGAGAATTTTCTGAGAATTTTCCGAGAATTTTCCGAGAATTTTCCGAGAATTTTCCGAGAATTTTCCGAGAATTTTCCGGAAATTTTCCGAGAATTTTCTGAGAATTTTATGAGAATTTTCTGAGAATTTTCCGAGAATTTTCCGAGAATTTTTCGAGAATTTTCCGAGAATTTTCCGAGAATTTTCCGAGAATTTTCCGAGAATTTTCCGAGAATTTTCCGAGAATTTTCCGAGAATTTTCCGAGAATTTTCCGAGAATTTTCCGAGAATTTTCCGAGAATTTTCCGAGAATTTTCTGAGAATTTTCCGAGAATTTTCTGAGAATTTTCCGAGAATTTTCCGAGAATTTTCCGAGAATTTTCCGAGAATTTTCCGAGAATTTTCCGAGAATTTTCCGAGAATTTTCTGAGATTTTTCCGAGAATTTTCCGAGAATTTTCCGAGAATTTTCCGAGAATTTTCCGAGAATTTTCCGAGAACTTTCCGAGAATTTTCCGAGAATTTTCCGAGAATTTTCCGAGAATTTTCCGAGAATTTTCCGGGAATTTTCCGAGAATTTTCCGAGAATTTTCCGAGAGTTTTCCGAGAATTTTCCGAGAATTTTCCGAGAATTTTCCGTCAATTTTCCGAGAATTTTCCGAGAATTTTCCGAGAATTTTCCGAGATTTTTCCGAGAATTTTCCGAGAATTTTCCGAGAATTTTCCGAGAATTTTCCGAGAATTTTCCGAGAACTTTTCGAGAATTTTCCGAGAATTTTCCGAGAATTTTCCGAGAATTTTCCGAGAAGTTTCCGTCAATTTTCCGAGAATTTTCCGAGAATTTTCCGAGAATTTTCCGGGAATATTCTGAGAATTTTCCGAGAATTTTCCGAGAATTTTCCGAGAATTTTCCGAGAATTTTCCGAGAATTTTCCGAGAATTTTCCGAGAATTTTCCGAGAATTTTCCGAGAATTTTCCGGGAATTTTCCGAGAATTTTCCGAGAATTTTCCGAGAATTTTCTGAGAATTTTCCGAGAATTTTCCGAGAATATTCCGAGAATTTTCCGAGAATTTTCCGAGAATTTTCTGAGAATTTTCCGAGAATTTTCCGAGAATTTTCCGAGAATTTTCCGAGAATTTTCCGTCAATTTTCCGAGAATTTTCCGAGAACCTTCCGAGAATTTTCCGAGAATTTTCCGGGAATTTTCCGAGAATTTTCCGAGAATTTTCCGAGAATTTTCCGAGAATTTTCCGAGAATTTTCCGAGAATTTTCCGAGAATTTTCCGAGAATTTTCCGAGAATTTTCTGAGAATTTTCTGAGAATTTTCCGACAATTTTCCGAGAATTTTCCGAGAATTTTCCGAGAATTTTCTGAGAATTTTCCGAGAATTTTCCGAGAATTTTCCGAGATTTTTCCGAGAATTTTCCGAGAATTTTCCGAGAATTTTCCGAGATTTTTCCAAGAATTTTCCGAGAATTTTCCGAGAATTTTCCGAGAATTTTCCGAGAATTTTCCGAGAATTTTCCGTCAATTTTCCGAGAATTTTCCGAGAATTTTCCGAGAAATTTCCGAGAATTTTCCGAGAATTTTCCGAGAATTTTCCGAGAATTTTCCGAGAATTTTCCGAGAATTTTCCGAGAATTTTCCGAGAATTTTCCGACAATTTTCCGAGAATTTTCCGAGAATTTTCCGAGAATTTTCCGTCAATTTTCCGAGAATTTTCTGAGAATTTTCCGAGAATTTTCCGAGAATTTTCTGAGAATTTTCTGAGATTTTCAGAGAATTTTCCAAGAATTTTCCGAGAATTTTCCGAGAATTTTCCGAGAATTTTCCGAGAATTTTCCGAGATTTTTCCGAGAATTTTCCGAGAATTTTCCGAGAATTTTCTGAGAATTTTCCGAGAATTTTCCGAGAATTTTCCGAGAATTTTCCGAGAATTTGCCGAGAATTTTCCGAGAATTTTCCGAGAATTTTCCGAGAATTTTCCGAGAATTTTCCGTCAATTTTCCGAGAATTTTCCGAGAATTTCTGAATTTTCCGAGAATTTTCCGAGAAATTTCCGAGAATTTTCCGAGAATTTTATGAGAATTTTCCAAGAATTTTCCGAGAATTTTCCGAGAATTTTCCGGGAATTTTCCGAGAATTTTCCGAGAATTTTCCGAGAATTTTCCGAGAATTTTCCGAGAATTTTCCGAGAATTTTCCGAGAGTTTTCCGAGAATTTTCCGAGAATTTTCCGAGAATTTTCCGTCAATTTTCCGAGAATTTTCCGAGAATTTTCCGAGAATTTTCCGAGATTTTTCCGAGAATTTTCCGAGAATTTTCCGAGAATTTTCCGAGAATTTTCCGGAAATTTTCCGAGAATTTTCTGAGAATTTTCCGAGAATTTTCTGAGAATTTTCCGAGAATTTTCCGAGAATTTTTCGAGAATTTTCCGAGAATTTTCCGAGAATTTTCCGAGAATTTTCCGAGAATTTTCCGAGAATTTTCCGAGAATTTTCCGAGAATTTTCCGAGAATTTTCCGAGAATTTTCCGAGAATTTTCGGAGAATTTTCCGAGAATTTTCTGAGAATTTTCCGAGAATTTTCCGAGAATTTTCCGAGAATTTTCCGAGAATTTTCCGAGAATTTTCCGAGAATTTTCCGAGAATTTTCCGAGAATTTTCCGAGAATTTTCCGAGAATTTTCCGAGAATTTTCCAAGAATTTTCCGAGAATTTTCCGAGAATTTTCTGAGAATTTTCCGAGAATTTTCCGAGAATTTTCCGAGAATTTTCCGAGAATTTTCCGAGAATTTTCCGGAAATTTTCCGAGAATTTTCTGAGAATTTTCCGAGAATTTTCCTAGAATTTTCCGAGAATTTTCCGAGAATTTTCCGAGAATTTTCCGAGAATTTTCTGAGAATTTTCCGAGAATTTTCCGAGAATTTTCCGAGAATTTTCCGAGAATTTTCCGAGAATTTTCCGAGAATTTTCCGAGAATTTTCCGAGAATTTTCCGAGAATTTTCCGAGAATTTTCTGAGAATTTTCCGAGAATTTTCCGAGAATTTTCCGAGATTTTTCCGAGAATTTTCCGAGAATTTTCCGAGAATTTTCCGAGAATTTTCCGAGATTTTTCCGAGAATTTTCCGAGAATTATCCGAGAATTTCCGAGAATTTTCTGAGAATTTTCCGAGAATTTTCCGAGAATTTTCCGAGAACTTTCCGAGAATTTTCCGAGAATTTTCCGAGAATTTTCTGAGAATTTTCCGAGAATTTTCCGAGAAATTTCCGAGAATTTTCCGAGAATTTTCCGAGAATTTTCCGAGAATTTTCCGAGAATTTTCCGAGAATTTTCCGAGAATTTTCCGAGAATTTTCTGAGAATTTTCCGAGAATTTTCCGAGAATTTTCCGAGATTTTTCCGAGAATTTTCCGAGAATTTTCCGAGAATTTTCCGAGAATTTTCCGAGATTTTTCCGAGAATTTTCCGAGAATTTTCCGAGAATTTTCCGAGAATTTTCCGAGAATTTTCCGAGAATTTTCCGTCAATTTTCCGAGAATTTTCCGAGAATTTTCCGAGAATTTTCCGAGAATTTTCTGAGAATTTTCTGAGATTGTCCGAGAATTTTCCAAGAATTTTCCGAGAATTTTCCGAGAATTTTCCGAGAATTTTCCGAGAATTTTCCGAGAATTTTCCGAGATTTTTCCGAGAATTTTCCGAGAATTTTCCGAGAATTTTCTGAGAATTTTCCGAGAATTTTCCGAGAATTTTCCGAGAATTTTCCGAGAATTTGCCGAGAATTTTCGGAGAATTTTCCCAGAATTTTCCGAGAATTTTCCGAGAATTTTCCGAGAATTTTCCGTCAATTTTCCGAGAATTTTCCGAGAATTTTCCGAATTTTCCGAGAATTTTCCGAGAATTTTCCGAGAATTTTCCGAGAATTTTATGAGAATTTTCCGAGAATTTTCCGAGCATTTTCCGAGAATTTTCCGCGAATTTTCCGAGAATTTTCCGAGAATTTTCCGAGAATTTTCCGAGAATTTTCCGAGAAATTTCGGAGAATTTTCCGAGAATTTTCCGAGAATTTTCTGAGAATTTTCCGAGAATTTTCCGAGAATTTTCCGAGAATTTTCCGAGAATTTTCCAAGAATTTTCCGGAAATTTTCCGAGAATTTTCTGAGAATTTTCCGAGAATTTTCTGAGAATTTTCCGAGAATTTTCCGAGAATTTTTCGAGAATTTTCCGAGAATTTTCCGAGAATTTTCCGAGAATTTTCCGAGAATTTTCCGAGAATTTTCCGAGAATTTTCCGAGAATTTTCCGAGAATTTTCCGAGAATTTTCCGAGAATTTTCTGAGAATTTTCCGAGAATTTTCCGAGAATTTTCCGAGAATTTTCCGAGAAATTTCCGAGAATTTTCCGAGAATTTTCCGAGAATTTTCCGAGAATTTTCCGAGAATTTTCCGAGAATTTTCCAAGAATTTTCCGAGAATTTTCCGGGAATTTTCTGAGAATTTTCCGAGAATTATCCGAGAATTTTCCGAGGATTTTCTGAGAATTTTCCGAGAATTATCCGAGAATTTCCGAGAATTTTCTGAGAATTTTCCGAGAATTTTCCGAGAATTTTCCGAGAATTTTCCGAGAATTTTCCGAGAATTTTCCGAGAATTTTCTGAGAATTTTCCGAGAATTTTCCGAGAAATTTCCGAGAATTTTCCGAGAATTTTCCGAGAATTTTCCGAGAATTTTCCGAGAATTTTCCGAGAATTTTCCGAGAATTTTCCGAGAGTTTTCTGAGAATTTTCCGAGAATTTTCCGAGAATTTTCCGAGATTTTTCCGAGAATTTTCCGAGAATTTTCCGAGAATTTTCCGAGAATTTTCCGAGATTTTTCCGAGAATTTTCCGAGAATTTTCCGACAATTTTCCGAGAATTTTCCGAGAATTTTCCGAGAATTTTCCGTCAATTTTCCGAGAATTTTCCGAGAATTTTCCGAGAATTTTCCGAGAATTTTCCGAGAATTTTCCGAGAATTTTCCGAGAACTTTCCGAGAATTTTCCGAGAATTTTCCGAGAATTTTCCGTCAATTTTCCGAGAATTTTCCGAGAATTTTCCGAGAATTTTCCGAGAATTTTCCGAGAATTTTCCGAGAATTTTCCGAGAATTTTCCGAGAATTTCCCGAGAATTTTCCGAGAATTTTCCGAGAATTTTCCGAGAATTTTCCGAGAATTTTCCGAGAATTTTCCGAGAATTTTCCGAGAATTTTCCGTCAATTTTCCGAGAATTTTCCGAGAATTTTCCGAGAATTTTCCGAGAATTTTCCGAGATTTTTCCGAGAATTTTCCGAGAATTTTCCGAGAATTTTCCGAAATTTTTCCGAGAATTTTCCGAGAATTTTCCGAGAATTTTCCGAGAATTTTCCGAGAATTTTCCGAGAACTTTCCGAGAATTTTCCGAGAATTTTCCGAGAATTTTCCGAGAATTTTCCGAGAAGTTTCCGTCAATTTTCCGAGAATTTTCCGAGAATTTTCCGAGAATTTTCCGAGAATTTTCTGAGAATTTTCTGAGAACTTTCCGAGAGTTTTCCGAGAATTTTCCGAGAATTTTCCGAGAATTTTCCGAGAATTTTTCGAGAATTTTCCGAGAATTTTCCGAAAATTTTCCGAGAATTTTCCGAGAATTTTCCGGGAATATTCCGAGAATTTTCCGAGAATTTTCCGAGAATTTTCCGAGAATTTTCCGAGAATTTTCTGAGAATTTTCCGAGAATTTTCCGAGAATTTTCCGAGAATTTTCCGAGAATTTTCCGAGAATTTTCGGGGAATTTTCCGAGAATTTTCCGAGAATTTTCCGAGAATTTTCCGAGAATTTTCTGAGAATTTTCCGAGAATTTTCCGAGAATATTCCGAGAATTTTCCGAGAATTTTCCGAGAATTTTCCGAGAATTTTCCGAGAATTTTCCGAGAATTTTCCGAGAATTTTCCGAGAATTTTCCGTCAATTTTCCGAGAATTTTCCGAGAATTTTCCGGGAATTTTCCGAGAATTTTCCGTGAATTTTCCGAGAGTTTTCCGAGAATTTTCCGAGAATTTTCCGAGAATTTTCCGAGAATTTTCCGAGAATTATCCGAGAATTTCCGACAATTTTCTGAGAATTTTCCGAGAATTTTCCGAGAATTTTCCGAGAATTTTCCGAGAATTTTCCGAGAATTTTCCGAGAATTTTCCGAGAATTTTCCGAGAATTTTCCGAGAATTTTCGGAGAATTTTCCGAGAATTTTCCGAGAATTTTCTGAGAATTTTCCGAGAATTTTCCGAGAATTTTCCGAGAATTTTCCGAGAATTTTCCGAGAATTTTCCGGAAATTTTCCGAGAATTTTCTGAGAATTTTATGAGAATTTTCTGAGAATTTTCCGAGAATTTTCCGAGAATTTTTCGAGAATTTTCCGAGAATTTTCCGAGAATTTTCCGAGAATTTTCCGAGAATTTTCCGAGAATTTTCCGAGAATTTTCCGAGAATTTTCCGAGAATTTTCCGAGAATTTTCCGAGAATTTTCCGAGATTTTTCCGAGAATTTTCCGAGAATTTTCCGAGAATTTTCCGAGAATTTTCCGAGAATTTTCCGAGAACTTTCCGAGAATTTTCCGAGAATTTTCCGAGAATTTTCCGACAATTTTCCGAGAATTTTCCGGGAATTTTCCGAGAATTTTCCGAGAATTTTCCGAGAGTTTTCCGAGAATTTTCCGAGAATTTTCCGAGAATTTTCGGTCAATTTTCCGAGAATTTTCCGAGAATTTTCCGAGAATTTTCCGAGATTTTTCCGAGAATTTTCCGAGAATTTTCCGAGAATTTTCCGAGAATTTTCCGAGAATTTTCCGAGAACTTTTCGAGAATTTTCCGAGAATTTTCCGAGAATTTTCCGAGAATTTTCCGAGAAGTTTCCGTCAATTTTCCGAGAATTTTCCGAGAATTTTCCGAGAATTTTCCGGGAATATTCCGAGAATTTTCCGAGAATTTTCCGAGAATTTTCCGAGAATTTTCCGAGAATTTTCCGAGAATTTTCCGAGAATTTTCCGAGAATTTTCCGAGAATTTTCCGAGAATTTTCCGAGAATTTTCCGGGAATTTTCCGAGAATTTTCCGAGAATTTTCCGAGAATTTTCTGAGAATTTTCCGAGAATTTTCCGAGAATATTCCGAGAATTTTCCGAGAATTTTCCGAGAATTTTCTGAGAATTTTCCGAGAATTTTCCGAGAATTTTCCGAGAATTTTCCGAGAATTTTCCGTCAATTTTCCGAGAATTTTCCGAGAACCTTCCGAGAATTTTCCGAGAATTTTCCGGGAATTTTCCGAGAATTTTCCGAGAATTTTCCGAGAATTTTCCGAGAATTTTCCGAGAATTTTCCGAGAATTTTCCGAGAATTTTCCGAGAATTTTCCGAGAATTTTCTGAGAATTTTCTGAGAATTTTCCGACAATTTTCCGAGAATTTTCCGAGAATTTTCCGAGAATTTTCTGAGAATTTTCCGAGAATTTTCCGAGAATTTTCCGAGATTTTTCCGAGAATTTTCCGAGAATTTTCCGAGAATTTTCCGAGATTTTTCCAAGAATTTTCCGAGAATTTTCCGAGAATTTTCCGAGAATTTTCCGAGAATTTTCCGAGAATTTTCCGTCAATTTTCCGAGAATTTTCCGAGAATTTTCCGAGAATTTTCCGAGAATTTTCCGAGAATTTTCCGAGAATTTTCCGAGAATTTTCCGAGAATTTCCCGAGAATTTTCCGAGAATTTTCCGAGAATTTTCCGAGAATTTTCCGAGAATTTTCCGAGAATTTTCCGTCAATTTTCCGAGAATTTTCTGAGAATTTTCCGAGAATTTTCCGAGAATTTTCTGAGAATTTTCTGAGATTTTCAGAGAATTTTCCAAGAATTTTCCGAGAATTTTCCGAGAATTTTCCGAGAATTTTCCGAGAATTTTCCGAGAATTTTCCGAGATTTTTCCGAGAATTTTCCGAGAATTTTCCGAGAATTTTCTGAGAATTTTCCGAGAATTTTCCGAGAATTTTCCGAGAATTTTCCGAGAATTTGCCGAGAATTTTCCGAGAATTTTCCGAGAATTTTCCGAGAATTTTCCGAGATTTTTCCGTCAATTTTCCGAGAATTTTCCGAGAATTTCTGAATTTTCCGAGAATTTTCCGAGAAATTTCCGAGAATTTTCCGAGAATTTTATGAGAATTTTCCGAGAATTTTCCGAGAATTTTCCGAGAATTTTCCGGGAATTTTCCGAGAATTTTCCGAGAATTTTCCGAGAATTTTCCGAGAATTTTCCGAGAATTTTCCGAGAATTTTCCGAGAGTTTTCCGAGAATTTTCCGAGAATTTTCCGAGAATTTTCCGTCAATTTTCCGAGAATTTTCCGAGAATTTTCCGAGAATTTTCCGAGATTTTTCCGAGAATTTTCCGAGAATTTTCCGAGAATTTTCCGAGAATTTTCCGGAAATTTTCCGAGAATTTTCTGAGAATTTTCCGAGAATTTTCTGAGAATTTTCCGAGAATTTTCCGAGAATTTTTCGAGAATTTTCCGAGAATTTTCCGAGAATTTTCCGAGAATTTTCCGAGAATTTTCCGAGAATTTTCCGAGAATTTTCCGAGAATTTTCCGAGAATTTTCCGAGAATTTTCCGAGAATTTTCGGAGAATTTTCCGAGAATTTTCTGAGAATTTTCCGAGAATTTTCCGAGAATTTTCCGAGAATTTTCCGAGAATTTTCCGAGAATTTTCCGAGAATTTTCCGAGAATTTTCCGAGAATTTTCCGAGAATTTTCCGAGAATTTTCCAAGAATTTTCCGAGAATTTTCCGAGAATTTTCTGAGAATTTTCCGAGAATTTTCCGAGAATTTTCCGAGAATTTTCCGAGAATTTTCCGAGAATTTTCCGGAAATTTTCCGAGAATTTTCTGAGAATTTTCCGAGAATTTTCCTAGAATTTTCCGAGAATTTTCCGAGAATTTTCCGAGAATTTTCCGAGAATTTTCTGAGAATTTTCCGAGAATTTTCCGAGAATTTTCCGAGAATTTTCCGAGAATTTTCCGAGAATTTTCCGAGAATTTTCCGAGAATTTTCCGAGAATTTTCCGAGAATTTTCCGAGAATTTTCTGAGAATTTTCCGAGAATTTTCCGAGAATTTTCCGAGATTTTTCCGAGAATTTTCCGAGAATTTTCCGAGAATTTTCCGAGAATTTTCCGAGATTTTTCCGAGAATTTTCCGAGAATTTTCCGAGAATTTTCCGAGAATTTTCCGAGAATTTTCCGAGAATTTTCCGTCAATTTTCCGAGAATTTTCCGAGAATTTTCCGAGAATTTTCCGAGAATTTTCCGAGAATTTTCCGAGAATTTTCCGAGAATTTTCCGAGAATTTTCCGAGAATTTTCCGAGAATTTTCGGTCAATTTTCCGAGAATTTTCCGAGAATTTTCCGAGAATTTTCCGAGAATTTTCCGAGAATTTTCCGAGAATTTTCCGAGAATTATCCGAGAATTTTCCGAGAATTTTCCGAGAATTTTCCGAGAATTTTCGGAGAATTTTCCGAGAATTTTCCGAGAATTTTCCGAGAGATTTCCGAGAATTTTCCGAGAATTTTCCGTCAATTTTCCGAGAATTTTCCGAGAATTTTCCGAGAATTTTCCGAGAATTTTCCGAGATTTTTCCGAGAATTTTCTGAGAATTTTCCGAGAATTTTCCGAGAATTTTCCGAGAATTTTCCGAGAATTTTCCGAGAATTTTCCGGGAATTTTCCGAGAATTTTCCGAGAATTTTCCGAGAATTTTCCGAGAATTTTCCGAGAATTTTCCGAGAATTTTCCGAGAATTTTCTGAGAATTTTCCGAGAATTTTCCGAGAATTTTCCGAGATTTTTCCGAGAATTTTCCGAGATTTTTCCGAGAATTTTCCGAGATTTTTCCAAGAATTTTCCGAGAATTTTCCGAGAATTTTCCGAGAATTTTCCGAGAATTTTCCGAGAATTTTCCGTCAATTTTCCGAGAATTTTCCGAGAATTTTCCGAGAATTTTCCGAGAATTTTCCGAGAATTTTCGGAGAATTTTCCGAGAATTTTCTGAGAATTTTCCGAGAATTTTCCGAGAATTTTCCGAGAATTTTCCGAGAATTTTCCGAGAATTTTCCGAGAATTTTCCGAGAATTTTCCGAGAATTTTCCGAGAATTTTCCGAGAATTTTCCAAGAATTTTCCGAGAATTTTCCGAGAATTTTCTGAGAATTTTCCGAGAATTTTCCGAGAATTTTCCGAGAATTTTCCGAGAATTTTCCGAGAATTTTCCGGAAATTTTCCGAGAATTTTCTGAGAATTTTCCGAGAATTTTCCTAGAATTTTCCGAGAATTTTCCGAGAATTTTCCGAGAATTTTCCGAGAATTTTCTGAGAATTTTCCGAGAATTTTCCGAGAATTTTCCGAGAATTTTCCGAGAATTTTCCGAGAATTTTCCGAGAATTTTCCGAGAATTTTCCGAGAATTTTCCGAGAATTTTCCGAGAATTTTCTGAGAATTTTCCGAGAATTTTCCGAGAATTTTCCGAGATTTTTCCGAGAATTTTCCGAGAATTTTCCGAGAATTTTCCGAGAATTTTCCGAGATTTTTCCGAGAATTTTCCGAGAATTTTCCGAGAATTTTCCGAGAATTTTCCGAGAATTTTCCGAGAATTTTCCGTCAATTTTCCGAGAATTTTCCGAGAATTTTCCGAGAATTTTCCGAGAATTTTCCGAGAATTTTCCGAGAATTTTCCGAGAATTTTCCGAGAATTTTCCGAGAATTTTCCGAGAATTTTCGGTCAATTTTCCGAGAATTTTCCGAGAATTTTCCGAGAATTTTCCGAGAATTTTCCGAGAATTTTCCGAGAATTTTCCGAGAATTTTCCGAGAATTTTCCGAGAATTTTCCGAGAATTTTCGGAGAATTTTCCGAGAATTTTCCGAGAATTTTCCGAGAGATTTCCGAGAATTTTCCGAGAATTTTCCGTCAATTTTCCGAGAATTTTCCGAGAATTTTCCGAGAATTTTCCGAGAATTTTCCGAGATTTTTCCGAGAATTTTCTGAGAATTTTCCGAGAATTTTCCGAGAATTTTCCGAGAATTTTCCGAGAATTTTCCGAGAATTTTCCGGGAATTTTCCGAGAATTTTCCGAGAATTTTCCGAGAATTTTCCGAGAATTTTCCGAGAATTTTCCGAGAATTTTCCGAGAATTTTCTGAGAATTTTCCGAGAATTTTCCGAGAATTTTCCGAGATTTTTCCGAGAATTTTCCGAGATTTTTCCGAGAATTTTCCGAGATTTTTCCAAGAATTTTCCGAGAATTTTCCGAGAATTTTCCGAGAATTTTCCGAGAATTTTCCGAGAATTTTCCGTCAATTTTCCGAGAATTTTCCGAGAATTTTCCGAGAATTTTCCGAGAATTTTCCGAGAATTTTCCGAGAATTTTCCGAGTATTTTCCGAGAATTTTCCAAGAATTTTCCGAGAATTTTTCCGAGAATTTTCCGAGAATTTTCCGAGAATTTTCCGAGAATTTTCCGAGATTTTTCCGAGAATTTTCCGAGAATTTTCCGAGAATTTTCTGAGAATTTTCCGAGAATTTTCCGAGAATTTTCCGAGAATTTTCCGAGAATTTGCCGAGAATTTTCCGAGAATTTTCCGAGAATTTTCCGAGAATTTTCCGAGAATTTTCCGTCAATTTTCCGAGAATTTTCCGAGAATTTCTGAATTTTCCGAGAATTTTCCGAGAAATTTCCGAGAATTTTCCGAGAATTTTATGAGAATTTTCCGAGAATTTTCCGAGAATTTTCCGAGAATTTTCCGGGAATTTTCCGAGAATTTTCCGAGAATTTTCGGAGAATTTTCCGAGAATTTTCCGAGAATTTTCCGAGAATTTTCCGAGAATTTTCGGAGAATTTTCCGAGAATTTTCCGAGAATTTTCTGAGAATTTTCCGAGAATTTTCGGAGAATTTTCCGAGAATTTTCCGAGAATTTTCCGAGAATTTTCCGGAAATTTTCCGAGAATTTTCTGAGAATTTTCCGAGAATTTTCTGAGAATTTTCCGAGAATTTTCCGAGAATTTTTCGAGAATTTTCCGAGAATTTTCCGAGAATTTTCCGAGAATTTTCCGAGAATTTTCCGAGAATTTTCCGAGAATTTTCCGAGAATTTTCCGAGAATTTTCCGAGAATTTTCTGAGAATTTTCCGAGAATTTTCCGAGAATTTTCCGAGAATTTTCCGAGAATTTTCCGAGAATTTTCCGAGAATTTTCCGAGAATTTTCCGAGAATTTTCCGAGAATTTTCCGAGAATTTTCCAAGAATTTTCCGAGAATTTTCCGAGAATTTTCTGAGAATTTTCCGAGAATTTTCCGAGAATTTTCCGAGAATTTTCCGAGAATTTTCCGAGAATTTTCCGAGAATTTTCCGAGAATTTTCCGAGAATTTTCCGAGAATTTTCTGAGAATTTTCCGAGAATTTTCCGAGAATTTTCCGAGAATTTTCCGAGAATTTTCCGAGAATTTTCCGAGAATTTTCCGAGAATTTTCCGAGAATTTTCCGAGAATTTTCTGAGAATTTTCCGAGAATTTTCCGAGAATTTTCCGAGATTTTTCCGAGAATTTTCCGAGAATTTTCTGAGAATTTTCCGAGAATTTTCCGAGAATTTTCCGAGAATTTTCCGAGAATTTTCCGAGAATTTTCCGAGAATTTTCCGAGAATTTTCCGAGAATTTTCCGAGAATTTTCTGAGAATTTTCCGAGAATTTTCCGAGAATTTTCCGAGATTTTTCCGAGAATTTTCCGAGAATTTTCCGAGAATTTTCCGAGAATTTTCCGAGATTTTTCCGAGAATTTTCCGAGAATTTTCCGAGAATTTTCCGAGAATTTTCCGAGAATTTTCCGAGAATTTTCCGTCAATTTTCCGAGAATTTTCCGAGAATTTTCCGAGAATTTTCGGAGAATTTTCCGAGAATTTTCTGAGAATTTTCCGAGAATTTTCCGAGAATTTTCCGAGAATTTTCCGAGAATTTTCCGAGAATTTTCCGAGAATTTTCCGAGAATTTTCCGAGAATTTTCCGAGAATTTTCCAAGAATTTTCCGAGAATTTTCCGAGAATTTTCTGAGAATTTTCCGAGAATTTTCCGAGAATTTTCCGAGAATTTTCCGAGAATTTTCCGAGAATTTTCCGGAAATTTTCCGAGAATTTTCTGAGAATTTTCCCAGAATTTTCCGAGAATCTTCCGAGAATTTTCCGAGAATTTTCCGAGAATTTTCCGAGAATTTTCTGAGAATTTTCCGAGAATTTTCCGAGAATTTTCCGAGAATTTTCCGAGAATTTTCCGAGAATTTTCCGAGAATTTTCCGAGAATTTTCTGAGAATTTTCCGAGTATTTTCTGAGAATTTTCCGAGAATTTTCCGAGAATTTTCCGAGATTTTTCCGAGAATTTTCCGAGAATTTTCAGAGAATTTTCCGAGAATTTTCCAAGATTTTTCCGAGAATTTTCCGAGAATTTTCCGAGAATTTTCCGAGAATTTTCCGAGAATTTTCCGAGAATTTTCCGTCAATTTTCCGAGAATTTTCCGAGAATTTTCCGAGAATTTTCCGAGAATTTTCCGAGAATTTTCCGAGAATTTTCCGAGAATTTTCCGAGAATTTTCCGAGAATTTTCCGAGAATTTTCGGTCAATTTTCCGAGAATTTTCCGAGAATTTTCCGAGGTTTTTCCGAGAATTTTCCGAGAATTTTCCGAGAATTTTCCGAGAATTTTCCGAGAATTTTCCGAGAATTTTCCGAGAATTTTCCGAGAACTTTCCGAGAATTTTCCGAGAATTTTCCGAGAATTTTCCGAGAATTTTCCGTCAATTTTCCGAGAATTTTCCGAGAATTCTCCGAGAATTTTCCGAGAATTTTCCGAGATTTTTCCGAGAATTTTCTGAGAATTTTCCGAGAATTTTCCGAGAATTTTCCGAGAATTTTCCGAGAATTTTCCGAGAATTTTCCGAGAATTTTCCGAGAATTTTCCGAGAATTTTCCGAGAATTTTCCGAGAATTTTCCGAGAATTTTCCGAGAATTTTCTGAGAATTTTCCGAGAATTTTCCGAGAATTTTCCGAGATTTTTCCGAGAATTTTCCGAGAATTTTCCGAGAATTTTCGGAGAATTTTCCGAGATTTTTCCGAGAATTTTCCGAGAATTTTCCGAGAATTTTCCGAGAATTTTCCGAGAATTTTCCGAGAATTTTCCGTCAATTTTCCGTCAATTTTCCGAGAATTTTCCGAGAATTTTCCGAGAATTTTCCGAGAATTTTCCGAGAATTTTCCGAGAATTTTCCGAGAATTTTCCGAGAATTTTCCGAGAATTTTCCGAGAATTTTCCGAGAATTTTCCGAGAATTTTCCGAGAATTTTCCGAGAATTTTCCGAGAATTTTCCGAGAATTTTCCGAGAATTTTCCGAGAATTTTCCGAGAATTTTCCGAGAATTTTCCGAGAATTTTCCGTCAATTTTCCGAGAATTTTCCGAGAATTTTCCGAGAATTTTCCGAGAATTTTCCGAGATTTTTCCGAGAATTTTCTGAGAATTTTCCGAGAATTTTCCGAGAATTTTCCGAGAATTTTCCGAGAATTTTCCGAGAATTTTCCGAAAATTTTCCGAGAATTTTCCGAGAATTTTCCGAGATTTTTCCGAGAATTTTCCGAGAATTTTCCGAGAATTTTCCGAGAATTTTCCGAGAATTTTCCGAGAACTTTCCGAGAATTTTCCGAGAATTTTCCGAGAATTTTCCGAGAATTTTCCGAGAATTTTCCGGGAATTTTCCGAGAATTTTCCGAGAATTTTCCGAGAGTTTTCCGAGAATTTTCCGAGAATTTTCCGAGAATTTTCCGTCAATTTTCCGAGAATTTTCCGAGAATTTTCCGAGAATTTTCCGAGATTTTTCCGAGAATTTTCCGAGAATTTTCCGAGAATTTTCCGAGAATTTTCCGAGAATTTTCCGAGAACTTTCCGAGAATTTTCCGAGAATTTTCCGAGAATTTTCCGAGAATTTTCCGAGAAGTTTCCGTCAATTTTCCGAGAATTTTCCGAGAAGTTTCCGAGAATTTTCCGAGAATTTTCTGAGAATTTTCTGAGAACTTTCCGAGAGTTTTCCGAGAATTTTCCGAGAATTTTCCGAGAATTTTCCGAGAATTTTCCGAGAATTTTCCGAGAATTTTCCGAAAATTTTCCGAGAATTTTCCGAGAATTTTCCGGGAATATTCCGAGAATTTTCCGAGAATTTTCCGAGAATTTTCCGAGAATTTTCCGAGAATTTTCCGAGAATTTTCCGAGAATTTTCCGAGAATTTTCCGAGAATTTTCCGAGAATTTTCCGAGAATTTTCCGGGAATTTTCCGAGAATTTTCCGAGAATTTTCCGAGAATTTTCCGAGAATTTTCTGAGAATTTTCCGAGAATTTTCCGAGAATATTCCGAGAATTTTCCGAGAATTTTCCGAGAATTTTCCGAGAATTTTCCGAGAATTTTCCGAGAATTTTCCGAGAATTTTCCGAGCATTTTCCGTCAATTTTCCGAGAATTTTCCGAGAATTTTCCGGGAATTTTCCGAGAATTTTCCGTGAATTTTCCGAGAATTTTCCGAGAATTTTCCGAGAATTTTCCGAGAATTTTCCGAGAATTTTCCGAGAATTATCCGAGAATTTCCGACAATTTTCTGAGAATTTCCGAGAATTTTCCGAGAATTTTCCGAGAATTTTCCGAGAATTTTCCGAGAATTTTCCGAGAATTTTCCGAGAATTTTCCGGGAATTTTCCGAGAATTTTCCGAGAATTTTCGGAGAATTTTCCGAGAATTTTCGAGAATTTTCTGAGAATTTTCCGAGAATTTTCCGAGAATTTTCCGAGAATTTTCCGAGAATTTTCCGAGAATTTTCCGGAAATTTTCCGAGAATTTTCTCCGAGAATTTTCCGAGATTTTTCCGAGAATTTTCCGAGAATTTTCCGAGAATTTTCCGAGAATTTTCCGAGAATTTTCCGAGAATTTTCCGAGAACTTTTCGAGAATTTTCCGAGAATTTTCCGGGAATTTTCCGAGAATTTTCCGAGAAGTTTCCGTCAATTTTCCGAGAATTTTCCGAGAATTTTCCGAGAATTTTCCGGGAATATTCCGAGAATTTTCCGAGAATTTTCCGAGAATTTTCCGAGAATTTTCCGAGAATTTTCCGAGAATTTTCCGTGAATTTTCCGAGAATTTTCCGAGAATTTTCCGAGAATTTTCCGAGAATTTTCCGAGAATTTTCCGGGAATTTTCCGAGAATTTTCCGAGAATTTTCCGAGAATTTTCTGAGAATTTTCCGAGAATTTTCCGAGAATATTCCGAGAATTTTCCGAGAATTTTCCGAGAATTTTCTGAGAATTTTCCGAGAATTTTCCCAGAATTTTCCGAGAATTTTCCGAGAATTTTCCGAGAATTTTCCGAGAATTTTCCGAGAATTTTCCGAGAATTTTCCGAGAATTTTCGGAGAATTTTCCGAGAATTTTCCGAGAATTTTCTGAGAATTTTCCGAGAATTTTTCCGAGAATTTTCCGAGAATTTTCCGAGAATTTTCCGAGAATTTTCCGGAAATTTTCCGAGAATTTTCTGAGAATTTTCCGAGAATTTTCTGAGAATTTTCCGAGAATTTTCCGAGAATTTTTCGAGAATTTTCCGAGAATTTTCCGAGAATTTTCCGAGAATTTTCCGAGAATTTTCCGAGAATTTTCCGAGAATTTTCCGAGAATTTTCCGAGAATTTTCCGAGAATTTTCCGAGAATTTTCCGAGAATTTTCTGAGAATTTTCGAGAATTTTCCGAGAATTTTCCGAGAATTTTCCGAGAATTTTCCGAGAACTTTCCGAGAATTTCCGAGAATTTTCCGAGAATTTTCCGAGAATTTTCCGAGAATTTTCCGGGAATTTTCCGAGAATTTTCCGAGAATTTTCCGAGAGTTTTCCGAGAATTTTCCGAGAATTTTCCGAGAATTTTCCGTCAATTTTCCGAGAATTTTCCGAGAATTTTCCCAGAATTTTCCGAGATTTTTCCGAGAATTTTCCGAGAATTTTCCGAGAATTTTCCGAGAATTTTCCGAGAATTTTCCGAGAACTTTTCGAGAATTTCCGAGAATTTTCCGGGAATTTTCCGAGAATTTTCCGAGAAGTTTCCGTCAATTTTCCGAGAATTTTCCGAGAATTTTCCGAGAATTTTCCGGGAATATTCCGAGAATTTTCCGAGAATTTTCCGAGAATTTTCCGAGAATTTTCCGAGAATTTTCCGAGAATTTTCCGAGAATTTTCCGAGAATTTTCCGAGAATTTTCCGAGAATTTTCCGAGAATTTTCCGAGAATTTTCCGGGAATTTTCCGAGAATTTTCCGAGAATTTTCCGAGAATTTTCTGAGAATTTTCCGAGAATTTTCCGAGAATATTCCGAGAATTTTCCGAGAATTTTCCGAGAATTTTCTGAGAATTTTCCGAGAATTTTCCGAGAATTTTCCGAGAATTTTCCGAGAATTTTCCGTCAATTTTCCGAGAATTTTCCGAGAACCTTCCGAGAATTTCCGAGAATTTTCCGAGAATTTTCCGAGAATTTTCCGAGAATTTTCCGAGAATTTTCCGAGAATTTTCCGAGAATTTTCCGAGAATTTTCCGAGAATTTTCCGAGAATTTTCCGAGAATTTTCTGAGAATTTTCTGAGAATTTTCCGACAATTTTCCGAGAATTTTCTGAGAATTTTCCGAGAATTTTCCGAGAATTTTCCGAGATTTTTCCGAGAATTTTCGAGAATTTTCCGAGAATTTCCGAGATTTTTCCAAGAATTTTCCGAGAATTTTCCGAGAATTTTCCGAGAATTTTCCGAGAATTTTCCGAGAATTTTCCGTCAATTTTCCGAGAATTTTCCGAGAATTTTCCGAGAATTTTCCGAGAATTTTCCGAGAATTTTCCGAGAATTTTCCGAGAATTTTCCGAGAATTTTCCGAGAATTTTCCGAGAATTTTCCGAGAATTTTCCGTCAATTTTCCGAGAATTTTTCTGAGAATTTTCCGAGAATTTTCCGAGAATTTTCTGAGAATTTTCTGAGATTTTCCGAGAATTTTCCAAGAATTTTCCGAGAATTTTCCGAGAATTTTCCGAGAATTTTGCGAGAATTTTCCGAGAATTTTCCGTCAATTTTCCGAGAATTTTCTGAGAATTTTCCGAGAATTTTTCCGAGAATTTTCTGAGAATTTTCTGAGATTTTCCGAGAATTTTCCAAGAATTTTCCGAGAATTTTCCGAGAATTTTCCGAGAATTTTCCGAGAATTTTCCGAGAATTTTCCGAGATTTTTCCGAGAATTTTCCGAGAATTTTCCGAGAATTTTTCTGAGAATTTTCCGAGAATTTTCCGAGAATTTTCCGAGAATTTTCCGAGAATTTTCCGAGAATTTTCCGAGAATTTTCCGAGAATTCTCCGTCAATTTTCCGAGAATTTTCTGAGAATTTTCCGAGAATTTTCCGAGAATTTTCTGAGAATTTTCTGAGATTTTCCGAGAATTTTCCAAGAATTTTCCGAGAATTTTCCGAGAATTTTCCGAGAATTTTCCGAGAATTTTCCGAGAATTTTCTGAGAATTTTCCGAGAATTTTCCGAGAATTTTCCGATAATTTTCCGAGAATTTGCCGAGAATTTTCCGAGAATTTTCCGAGAATTTTCCGAGAATTTTCCGAGAATTTTCCGTCAATTTTCCGAGAATTTTCCGAGAATTTCTGAATTTTCCGAGAATTTTCCGAGAAATTTCCGAGAATTTTCCGAGAATTTTATGAGAATTTTCCGAGAATTTTCCGAGAATTTTCCGAGAATTTTCCGGGAATTTTCCGAGAATTTTCCGAGAATTTTCCGAGAATTTTCCGAGAATTTTCCGCGAATTTTCCGAGAATTTTCCGAGAATTTTCCGAGAATTTTCCGAGAATTTTCCGAGAATTTTCGGAGAATTTTCCGAGAATTTTCCGAGAATTTTCTGAGAATTTTCCGAGAATTTTCGGAGAATTTTCCGAGAATTTTCCGAGAATTTTCCGAGCATTTTCCGGAAATTTTCGGAGAATTTTCTGAGTATTTTCCGAGAATTTTCTGAGAATTTTCCGAGAATTTTCCGAGAATTTTTCGAGAATTTTCCGAGAATTTTCCGAGAATTTTCCGAGAATTTTCCGAGAATTTTCCGAGAATTTTCTGAGAATTTTCCGAGAATTTTCCGAGAATTTTCCGAGAATTTTCCGAGAATTTTCCGAGAATTTTCCGAGAATTTTCCGAGAATTTTCCGTCAATTTTCCGAGAATTTTCTGAGAATTTTCCGAGAATTTTTCCGAGAATTTTCTGAGAATTTTCTGAGATTTTCCGAGAATTTTCCAAGAATTTTCCGAGAATTTTCCGAGAATTTTCCGAGAATTTTCCGAGAATTTTCCGAGAATTTTCCGAGATTTTTCCGAGAATTTTCCGAGAATTTTCCGAGAATTTTCTGAGAATTTTCCGAGAATTTTCCGAGAATTTTCCGATAATTTTCCGAGAATTTGCCGAGAATTTTCCGAGAATTTTCCGAGAATTTTCCGAGAATTTTCCGAGAATTTTCCGTCAATTTTCCGAGAATTTTCCGAGAATTTCTGAATTTTCCGAGAATTTTCCGAGAAATTTCCGAGAATTTTCCGAGAATTTTATGAGAATTTTCCGAGAATTTTCCGAGAATTTTCCGAGAATTTTCCGGGAATTTTCCGAGAATTTTCCGAGAATTTTCCGAGAAATTTCCGAGAATTTTCCGCGAATTTTCCGAGAATTTTCCGAGAATTTTCCAAGAATTTTCCGAGAATTTTCCGAGAATTTTCCGAGAATTTTCCGAGAATTTTCTGAGAATTTTCCGAGAATTTTCCGAGATTTTTCCGAGAATTTTCCGAGAATTTTCCGAGAATTTTCTGAGAATTTTCCGAGAATTTTCCGAGAATTTTCCGAGAATTTTCCGAGAATTTTCCGAGAATTTTCCGAGAATTTTCCGAGAATTTTCCGAGAATTTTGCGAGAATTTTCCGAGAATTTTCCGTCAATTTTCCGAGAATTTTCTGAGAATTTTCCGAGAATTTTCCGAGAATTTTCTGAGAATTTTCTGAGATTTTCCGAGAATTTTCCAAGAATTTTCCGAGAATTTTCCGAGAATTTTCCGAGAATTTTCCGAGAATTTTCCGAGAATTTTCCGAGATTTTTCCGAGAATTTTCCGAGAATTTTCCGAGAATTTTCTGAGAATTTTCCGAGAATTTTCCGAGAATTTTCCGAGAATTTTCCGAGAATTTTCCGAGAATTTTCCGAGAATTTTCCGAGAATTTTCCGTCAATTTTCCGAGAATTTTCTGAGAATTTTCCGAGAATTTTCCGAGAATTTTCTGAGAATTTTCTGAGATTTTCCGAGAATTTTCCAAGAATTTTCCGAGAATTTTCCGAGAATTTTCCGAGAATTTTCCGAGAATTTTCCGAGAATTTTCCGAGATTTTTCCGAGAATTTTCCGAGAATTTTCCGAGAATTTTCTGAGAATTTTCCGAGAATTTTCCGAGAATTTTCCGATAATTTTCCGAGAATTTGCCGAGAATTTTCCGAGAATTTTCCGAGAATTTTCCGAGAATTTTCCGAGAATTTTCCGTCAATTTTCCGAGAATTTTCCGAGAATTTCTGAATTTTCCGGGAATTTTCCGAGAAATTTCCGAGAATTTTCCGAGAATTTTATGAGAATTTTCCGAGAATTTTCCGAGAATTTTCCGAGAATTTTCCGGGAATTTTCCGAGAATTTTCCGAGAATTTTCCGAGAATTTTCCGAGAATTTTCCGAGAATTTTCCGAGAATTTTCCGAGAATTTTCGGAGAATTTTCCGAGAATTTTCCGAGAATTTTCTGAGAATTTTCCGAGAATTTTCGGAGAATTTTCCGAGAATTTTCCGAGAATTTTCCGAGCATTTTCCGGAAATTTTCCGAGAATTTTCTGAGTATTTTCCGAGAATTTTCTGAGAATTTTCCGAGAATTTTCCGAGAATTTTTCGAGAATTTTCCGAGAATTTTCCGAGAATTTTCCGAGAATTTTCCGAGAATTTTCCGAGAATTTTCCGAGAATTTTCCGAGAATTTTCCGAGAATTTTCCGAGAATTTTCCGAGAATTTTCGGAGAATTTTCCGAGAATTTTCTGAGAATTTTCCGAGAATTTTCCGAGAATTTTCCGAGAATTTTCCGAGAATTTTCCGAGAATTTTCCGAGAATTTTCCGAGAATTTTCCGAGAATTTTCCGAGAATTTTCCGAGAATTTTCCGAGAATTTTCCAAGAATTTTCCGAGAATTTTCCGAGAATTTTCTGAGAATTTTCCGAGAATTTTCCGAGAATTTTCCGAGAATTTTCCGAGAATTTTCCGAGAATTTTCCGGAAATTTTCCGAGAATTTTCTGAGAATTTTCCGAGAATTTTCCGAGAATTTTCCGAGAATTTTCCGAGAATTTTCCGAGAATTTTCCGAGAATTTTCTGAGAATTTTCCGAGAATTTTCCGAGAATTTTCCGAGAATTTTCGGAGAATTTTCCGAGAATTTTCCGAGAATTTTCCGAGAATTTTCCGAGAATTTTCCGAGAATTTTCTGAGAATTTTCCGAGAATTTTCCGAGAATTTTCCGAGATTTTTCCGAGAATTTTCCGAGAATTTTCCGAGAATTTTCCGAGAATTTTCCGAGATTTTTCCGAGAATTTTCCGAGAATTTTCCGAGAATTTTCCGAGAATTTTCCGAGAATTTTCCGAGAATTTTCCGTCAATTTTCCGAGAATTTTCCGAGAATTTTCCGAGAATTTTCCGAGAATTTTCCGAGAATTTTCCGAGAATTTTCCGAGAATTTTCCGAGAATTTTCCGAGAATTTTCCGAGAATTTTCGGTCAATTTTCCGAGAATTTTCCGAGAATTTTCCGAGAATTTTCCGAGAATTTTCCGAGAATTTTCCGAGAATTTTCCGAGAATTTTCCGAGAATTTTCCGAGAATTTTCCGAGAATTTTCCGAGAATTTTCCGAGAATTTTCCGAGAATTTTCCGAGAATTTTCCGAGAATTTTCCGAGAATTTTCCGTCAATTTTCCGAGAATTTTCCGAGAATTTTCCGAGAATTTTCCGAGAATTTTCCGAGATTTTTCCGAGAATTTTCTGAGAATTTTCCGAGAATTTTCCGAGAATTTTCCGAGAATTTTCCGAGAATTTTCCGAGAATTTTCCGAGAATTTTCCGAGAATTTTCCGAGAATTTTCCGAGAATTTTCCGAGAATTTTCCGAGAATTTTCCGAGAATTTTCCGAGAATTTTCCGAGAATTTTCCGAGAATTTTCCGAGATTTTTCCAAGAATTTTCCGAGAATTTTCCGAGAATTTTCCGAGAATTTTCCGAGAATTTTCCGAGAATTTTCCGTCAATTTTCCGAGAATTTTCCGAGAATTTTCCGAGAATTTTCCGAGAATTTTCCGAGAATTTTCCGAGAATTTTCCGAGAATTTTCCGAGAATTTTCCGAGAATTTTCCGAGAATTTTCCGAGAATTTTCCGAGAATTTTCCGAGAATTTTCCGAGAATTTTCCGTCAATTTTCCGAGAATTTTCTGAGAATTTTCCGAGAATTTTCCGAGAATTTTCTGAGAATTTTCTGAGATTTTCCGAGAATTTTCCAAGAATTTTCCGAGAATTTTCCGAGAATTTTCCGAGAATTTTCCGAGAATTTTCCGAGAATTTTCCGAGATTTTTCCGAGAATTTTCCGAGAATTTTCCGAGAATTTTCTGAGAATTTTCCGAGAATTTTCCGAGAATTTTCCGAGAATTTTCCGAGAATTTGCCGAGAATTTTCCGAGAATTTTCCGAGAATTTTCCGAGAATTTTCCGAGAATTTTCCGTCAATTTTCCGAGAATTTTCCGAGAATTTCTGAATTTTCCGAGAATTTTCCGAGAAATTTCCGAGAATTTTCCGAGAATTTTCCGAGAATTTTCCGAGAATTTTCTGAAATTTTCCGAGAATTTTCCAAGAATTTTCCGAGAATTTTCCGAGAATTTTCCGAGAATTTTCCGAGAATTTTCCGAGAATTTTCCGAGATTTTTCCGAGAATTTTCCGAGAATTTTCCGAGAATTTTCTGAGAATTTTCCGAGAATTTTCCGAGAATTTTCCGAGAATTTTCCGAGAATTTGCCGAGAATTTTCCGAGAATTTTCCGAGAATTTTCCGAGAATTTTCCGAGAATTTTCCGTCAATTTTCCGAGAATTTTCCGAGAATTTCTGAATTTTCCGAGAATTTTCCGAGAAATTTCCGAGAATTTTCCGAGAATTTTATGAGAATTTTCCGAGAATTTTCCGAGAATTTTCCGAGAATTTTCCGGGAATTTTCCGAGAATTTTCCGAGAATTTTCCGAGAATTTTCCGAGAATTTTCCGCGAATTTTCCGAAAATTTTCCGAGAATTTTCCGAGAATTTTCCGAGAATTTTCCGAGAATTTTCGGAGAATTTTCCGAGAATTTTCCGAGAATTTTCTGAGAATTTTCCGAGAATTTTCGGAGAATGTTCCGAGAATTTTCCGAGAATTTTCCGAGAATTTTCCGGAAATTTTCCGAGAATTTTCTGAGAATTTTCCGAGAATTTTCTGAGAATTTTCCGAGAATTTTCTGAGAATTTTCCGAGAATTTTCCGAGAATTTTCTGAGAATTTTCTGAGATTTTCCGAGAATTTTCCGAGATTTTTCCGAGAATTTTCCGAGAATTTTCCGAGAATTTTCTGAGAATTTTCCGAGAATTTT